>JAADVR010000712.1:0-17821 GCA_023335855.1 Pythium scleroteichum
GCCGAAGGAGCGTTGCTTGGGGTCTGCTCTCCCGGTTCTTTTCTCTGGCGGTTGCGTTGTCCAGCAATTTCCTCTCGGGTGCTGCTGAGTCACTCGGTTGAAATGCTGCATGTGGATGATCCTAGGGTGAGGCACCGGAACATCAACCTTGAACTGCCTGTATGAGTTCTTGCGAATTTAGATTTTCAAGTGACCAGGAGTACATATTAATTAGGTTTGCATGTAACAAAATATAGAAATATGATATTATTATAGGTTTGATATAGAAGATCTCGGGTGTTGGCACAAACGAGGCTCGGGCTCTCTGACCGATTGAATGCGCAGTGGGCGAAGACAGTACGCGGAGGTGGATGAATTCTCTGCGGTGGTGCTCAGGATTCCTGAGCCAGGGATGGAACTCTCTCATCATTTACACTAAAATATAGAGGGTTGCTGTCGTTGCAACGTAAATGAAAAGGTTCGTGTGCGAAAGTGGCCAATATTATGTATATACTTATCAAAACCGGTACATCAGTCAAGTTGCCATCATTTCTGACCATGACGTAAAGCATCGGTTCTTCGTTTCACCACCAGTGTTAAGTTCGTGCTTTTTTTCGGGTGCGAATGTGACTATAAATTGATGCCTTTTTTCAAAATTGATGCCGAAATTGCCATCCCTGCTGAGCATCACCGCAGAGAATTCAGTCCTTCCTGAGTCAGGAAGGACTTTTGACGAATGTGGTGGCTATTTCAATGACGAAGCCAAAAGGGACACTATCTGTCAAAAGGGGTGGCTGACAAATCAGTTTAGGCGGGGTCGCTACGCTGTGACATACCGCCCCCATGGCTCGATGGTTTAACCCTTTCGTTGCACTCGTCTTTAGCCTGTTCAATGCTGAGCAAGCCGAACGCGAGAACGGCATGAAGAACTCGTGGTCTATCGAATCCCCCGAGAGTTACAGTCGTTAGCTCCCTCATCAGAAGACTATGGATCATTTACAGTTGAATTGTAGCTAAATGGGTTTAATGCACACAGAAAGGGCGCTGTGTGACCACACAACTGTAAGAAATGTAGTCTACTGGTTAGGTTTCAATCTTTCATTGCGCAATCTTTCGGGGTTGAAGCATTCTGATTGGTCCAAAACAGCCATAATATGGTCAGTTGAGCGGGAAAATATGAACATTTTATGGTTATTATACGCAAATCGGCAACGAAAGGGTTAACACGGCGAATGTTGATGGTCTCTTCATGGCCGTCTCGCTCGATCTTGATGGTGCCGTTGTTGTTGACAGTGAGCACACGGAACGGACCGACAGTTGGCGAGTCGAGCTTGGCGCGATCTTCGACAGGGACGAGCACGCGCACATACTCTCCTACGCGATACTGATGCGGGACACGGGTCGCGTTCTCGCGTTCGTTGTCTCGACGGGCCTGATGTCGCTGGCGTGCGAGAACCGTCGTCCACTCGACGCGACGCTCTCCGGCGTTCATCATATCGCGACCGTAGACAAGTTGGGCAGGCGATGTCCCGACGATCGAGTGGTAGCTGGCGCGGATCGAGAAGGCGATCGCGTTCAGGAGGCGAGTCCAGTGAACCTCGGAGTTGCCGGCGCGGATGGCGTTGCCGATGACCAGATGCACGCGTTCGAGTACAGCATTGGCCTGCGGGTTCTTAACCGTGGTCGGGCGGCTTTTGACACCGTAGCTGGCGAGCATTTCTTGGAACCTGAACCCGGTAAATTCGGATCCCTGATCGTGCATACAGTAAGATGGTCGTGGATAGCGGCATAACCATGATGAGTCGAATAATATCGCAACATCCTCACTGGTCTTGCGGACGACGGCGCCGATCTCGATCCATCGTGTGGCGGCATCAATCATCGTGAGAGCGTACTTCTCCTCACTTTCGTGTGGCGTCTTGTAGGGACCGATCAGATCGACATGGACTCGTTCCCATGGCTGCGGATACTAGTTCTTCTCGGGCAGATGGCCATACTTCCTGCCTCCAACCTTCACCGACTCACAGATCTTGCAGTTCTTGACGTGCTCTTTCACATCCGAGTACATGCCGTCCCAGAAGATGGTGGTCTTCATGGTTTCATACATGCGCTGGTATCCGGGATGGTAGAGCGTGGTGTGGTAGTACTGAAGCACATCCGCACGAAGAGACATCGGAATCACGATCTGATTGGCCATCGTGACGAGGACTTCCGCCCCTATGAGAATCGTCCGTCGGAACCGCGGCGCGTTCTCAGCTTCACCGAGTTGGTGAGAATAGGTCCCAAAACCGGGTCTTGTTGCTGATGTCGAGCGACGAGCGGGGGATACATTGGGAAATCAGTGGGTTGAACTTCAAGAGCGAGAGCGTCATCTGACGTGGCGCGTGGCTGGTGATGAAGTCGCGACAGGCTATCAGCGGCCGTGGAACTGGGGTGCGAACTCTTCAATGAACAGTCGCCATCGTTGAACTCGAGCTAACGTGATCGTATAGAACGAGTGGATCTTGTGGTCAGTGAAGACGTGCACTTCATAGCCCAACAGCATACAACGGAACTCGCGCAGTGTCTCGACGACAGCGAGGAGCTCTTGTTCAATCGTGCTGTGCTTCTGTTGCGTGCACGAGAGTGTCTGCTATAACATGCGAGTGGGCGTCCGTCTTGCATTACAACACCACCGAGCTGATACTTTGACGCGTCCGTGTAGACGTTGAACGGTTTTGCGTAATCCGGATAGGCTGTAGTAGCAATCTGAGCAAGTTGATGTTTCACTTCGCGGAACTGGCGAAGTGAGAGCATGCTCGCACCGTTCACCCCAGTGAACGGTGCGAGCATGCGAGCTCGTCGGGGTCACGCATCACGGTAGTAGTTGATCAGGCCGACAAATCGGCGCAGCTCACGACGAGTGCGTTGCGGCGCAATGTCCAAAATGGCTTGGATCTTTGCCATGAGTGGACGAATACCATCACGAGAGATGGTGTAGCCAAGATACTCGACTTCAGTAGCAAAGAAATGGCTCTTGCGGCCATTGATCGTCAGACCGGCATCAAGAAGACGGTGGATCACAACTCGTAGATGTTCCACATGCTCCTCAAAACGAGGCAGAGATCACCAGAATATCATCGAGATACACTCGAACGTACTCGAGATCACCAAAGAGCTTGTCCATCAGCATCTGAAACAATTCGGGCGCGATCATCAGTCCGAACGGGAGTCGCTTGAAATGGTACTTCCCGAACGGTAGCACAAACGCGGTCAGTAATCTACTGAGGAGGGCGAGCAAGATTGCATAGTAGGCCATGTTCAGGTCAATGTTGGAGACAAAACGTGGGCGTATCAATTGTCGCAGTATGTCGATGATACGAGGAAGCGGATACGGGATACGTTCGATCCATGCGTTAACACGTCGATAATCGACGACGAGTCGAACAGTCTTGTCCTTCTTGGGGATCACGAAGCACGGGGAAGCCCATGGCGATTCGGTGTCCGGCTCAATGACATCCAAAGCAAGAAGCCGCTCAATCTCCTTCTTGACCAGCGCAAGGTAGGCGTGTGGGATTGGATACGGCTTGGAGCGGTGCGGAACCGCATTTGGTTTGACTGGGATCTTCACTGGTGGCTCCTTTAGAGTACCAAGAGAACCATCAAACAAGGACTCGATGGACTTCAGTAGCTTGTAGATCTCGGCGCGCTCTTCATCCGTGACATGTTCCTTGGGAAGGAGATCTTCTACCGGCACAGCTTCATACTTAGCTTCGAGTATGCGAACAGCGCGGTCCTCAAACTCATCAAGCGTGCTTGACGGCGGCTCGGGCGCATGCGCGGCGGCGCGAACGGCCAGTAGTTCACGCTCAACATCCTCGGGTGAAGATCTCGACGTTGGTTGGCGGAAAGGCGTCGACACCCCTTGCCACTCAATAACTTGCCTCGAAAAATCAATCACCATTCCGAGTTTCCGAAGGAGGTCGCGGCCAATGACACCTGAAACTCGGCCTCCACAGAACGATGAGTGGTCAATTCTGGGAAGATGACGATAGCCGTGATTGACCCGTCGGCGGGAACCGAACCATTCGCAGTACGAAACTCGATGGTGGACGGTTTGGTCGCTTGGGTCGTGATCTGATCGGCGTTGATGATACTCTTGCTGGCGCCCGTATCCACGAGGGCGTGAACCAGGCGGCGCGCGGAGCCGTCCAGCTCGATTGTGACGATCACTTCGGTTGTAGCCTCTGATGCGTCGCCTTGAGAAAGCGTTGCCACAGACGTAGCTCGGAGCGGAAGAGCCTCCTCGTCATCCGAGAAGTGGACAGATAGGCAGGACCCCATCGGGTTAGCCTCGTCCTGCCCTGGGCGGTCGAAGGACTTGCCTTGCGCCTTGCCACTACCGCCAGCGCGGCAGTCCTTGGAGTCGTGGGACTTGTTCTTCCCATGCAGCTTGCAATAGAAACCGTTCTTCGCCTTCGAGCCACCCTTGGCGTTGCGTGGCTGACCGCCAGCGTGGCGCTGACGTTCATTCTGCCTCGGTTGTCCATTCGAGGGGTGAGGTGGGCGGTGCTGGTCGGGAGCATCCTCCAGCTGACCAAAATAGTTGATCAGATTTGGCAGGGCCGCATAGACTTGAGCTGCCAAACCTGAGGCATCGTAGCCTTGAAGTAGAAGGCCAGTTCAGAGTCTGGCAACGGAGCGCCATCGCCGGGGATGTACCTCAGGAGCGCGGCGACTTGCTGAAAGTCTCGGGCGTGTTGCATAACAGTCTTGTCGCGCGTCTTGCGCATCGAGCGCAGTTCGTTCAGCAGCATCTCGCGCGGGTTGCGCGGCAGGTAGACGCCGCTCATGTAGTGTAGAATGCGATGCAGATTCTCATTGTTCTCGAAGCGGTACTACTGCTCGAGCGAGCGGAAGAGTTCGTAAAGAGAAGACGCAGGTTCAGGTAGACATGGTGGATCGTCCATTCTTTGAGGTCAGCCACGTGGTAGAAGTCCCTTAGCCACAGTAGCCACTGTGTTCCGTAGCCGTTGTCGAAACGAGCCTTAGGGATCTTGACGATGTCGGGGTCGCCGTCCATGCCTTGGTTCACCGTGTAGATGATAGGCTTGTTCTCCATCGTTGCTTGTATTGAATTCAATATGACTCGTGCGTGGAGAAAGACAGAGTGAGTTTATTAGCAGCGCGCCTTCTTAGAGGCGCGGCGGAGACTACCAGGTCCTAGTTCACTTGCAGTAAAGCTACGTCTAGCCTGGGTTATGCAACACTACTGGAATTAGAGCATATAGAAATGTGACTGGGGGTTCGCACTTGGCGCTGTTGCCGTGAATCCATCTGAGACAGTCTGAAACAGTACATCACTGTGACACGAGCAGCACGGCATGGTCGGCACACTGATCGATGGTTGCCTCACAGACCAGTACACGCTGATCGGCAACCATCGCGACGCGCTCGTCGACGATGCGTGAGTTCGCGCGCGTCTGCTGGGAGCTTCTCAATCAGGGCTGGCGCCCGCGCCTCACGATCAAGCTCGCGTCGTGGGCGGCGTGGAACTCAGTCAGCTGGGAAGCACCGAGTACGAGGAAGACCACAGGGAAGAGCTGCTCGAGAAGGCTGTCGTGTACATCAATGTGGACTCAACAACGGATCGATGGTCGCACGGGACAGCTAGCCCTCGGTGCAGGACAAGAACGAGTCTCTTGGTTCGCGATGCCTCGGGTTAGCGGGATTTACTGTATTCAGTTGTATTGTAATACCTTTTTGCTAAATTTTGCCAAGTGGAGGAGAAATTCCACGAAAGCGAAATGTCACAACTTTTTAAGTTAGCTTATTAAAATAAGCTAACTTAAAAAGTTGGCTTATTATAGTGAAATAATTTACTTCGAAGATGAACACTGTACGTCTGGTCGCTCTATTCACGATTTTCAGTACGTCGGACCCAGTCGGAGTCCAACTGGGACATTCGGTCCAACAAATACCCTCGATCCCAAGTCAGTATGTCGACGTCCCCGCTCCATGGCCGCGACCAGTTCGGCGGCATCAGCGCAGGTGGCGACGATAAGATCGACTTTCGCTCGGGCCGCGCGCTCGCCGCGACGACATTGGGCATTGGCTCCTCTACGGACTTCGGCTTCCTCGACAGCCCAGAGTTTTGCACCGCCCAATCGTCTGCGCCTGCTGGTTGAGCAGCTCAACTTGAGCTGTGACGTCTTGAACAGCAGGTGTCACTCAGATGCCGAGACGAAATCGCCACCGCAACGCTTCAAATCGAACTTCGTCCAGCGACAACGTTGTCCGACAACTCATTTGACGTGCAAATCCATTTGGAATCTCCAGTCGCCGCCCGAGAACTGTCTCAACCACTCGCACCAACAAGCGCGAAAGTTCTCGGAGAACAGGCTGTCGACGCGAAGAGATCCCGACTCATACTGTCCAGTACTGCACTCAACCTGAGTAGAATTCTGACCGATCGCTTCAGAACGATAGGGCAGAATTCTCTCCGGGAGACAGTCCCCACGGCACCCTCGGGACGGGACCGTCAGTGAGACAACCACGTAGCATACGAGGCATCCGCGTGCTGATGTGGACGCACGCGACTGTGTGGGCCAGAAGGCCTGTGGCCCCAGATTCTCGATCAGGTCTCTCCGCCACCCACCACTCAGCTCCATGCTGGTGGGGTCACCCAGCTGTGTCCAGGTCAACTCCGGACCGCATCATCAAGATGAGACCGGCTGGCCATTGGGCCGATTGGCCTTCCACGCCGCCAGCCGGCGCGAAAGGAGCTGGAATCCATCCAGATCCGGGTCCAGTTATCCATCACCAGATCGTAAAAACCTCCAGCAATCGATACTGAGACTATCCAATTGGTTTTTTGGGTATGAGAATGCCGCATCTAAGACCTCTTATATTCGATACTGAGCAGCTCTTTCAGAGAAATCCAGTCCTTTCGCGCGGCGTCTCGAACGCGCCATGGCGGCTCGCCGTCAGTCTCCAAC
This sequence comes from Pythium scleroteichum, assembly GCA_023335855.1. Lineage (NCBI taxonomy): Eukaryota > Oomycota > Peronosporomycetes > Pythiales > Pythiaceae > Pythium > Pythium scleroteichum. The sequence goes on from JAADVR010000712.1 coordinate 6,957, forward strand.
TCTCTCTGTCTCCCCACCAACATGCTCGCATCGTCCGAGACGAAGCCGACGCGATCCTGGAAGCGGGTCGCCGGCTGGGCGCTCGCCGGCGCCTCGGCCGCGGCCGTGACGCTCGGCTTCTTGGCCTCGCACAGCCACCACTTCCAGCACCACAACGAGCGCCTGCTGCGCGGGCTCGCGTCCTCGAGCAGCATCCAGGTGCAGTTCACGACCAAGGACACGGCGTCCAACTCCCTCGCCGGACTCACGATCACCGGGCTGCTCTTCCCACGCACGGACGACACGACGCAAAAGCTCACGTTCGACGGCCGCCTCTCGTACGACTTTCTCGGCCAGGAGTACAATTTCACGATGATCGACAGCCGCGGCTACGTGACGGTCGAGAAGCTCGCGACGCGCGAGATGGTGCGCAACGACTGTCTTCTGAAAGAGAACATCCCGCCCGTGCATTTGTTTGTCGACGCGCTGCGAGAAGCTCGAGTCGTGGACACGACCAAGGGCTTGGACGTGCCCTGTGCCAACGGCAAGCTCGTCGAGTTCGAGTTCGAAGGCGAGCCCTACGTGTTCTGCTCGCGCGAGAACGGGTCGATCGACAAGATCCACGGCGACGACCTCGAAGCGACGGTGCAGCTGCTGCGAGACAACACCGCGAGCGCCCCCAGCATCGACACGCTCACACGACCAGGCGGCAAGACCATGGACGAGTGCGAGCTGCTCGTGGACGACGCAGACCTCGTGGCGTACAACGCCGGCAAGGTCCAGGCTGCGCGTCGGCTCAAGCGTGCGGCGTCGTGGTTCTCGGACGCTTTCGCTTTGATCACTGGCAACGACCGTGAACCATCCAGCGACGACTGCTCGACGGCGTGCAAAGGCGGCAAGAAGATTTGCCTCTTTGTCCACGGGCTCGGCAAGAAGCTCGACGCGCCCGTGGCCGACACGTACGAAGACGCGTGGGGTGAGTACGCTTGGAAGAACATGAACTGCTGCTCGCAGACCAAGTTCATGCGCATGGACACCGTCAACAACCCGTGGTACACGGGCACGCTGCCCCGAAAAGTGTGCGACACGGCCATCAACATCACCAACAGCAAAGACCCGATGAACCTCGAGAACATTGCGATCATCTCGCACTCGATGGGCAACCTCATCGTCGCGAACGCCGCGCTGAAAAACTTCTGCGCGATCGGCCCGTCGTCCAAGTGGATCACCATGGCCGGCCCCATCGCCGGCAGCCGCAGCGCCAACATCGGTATCAGCGTGTGCAGCGATGACCCCGTGGTGTTCAACGAGACCATGAAGGACACGCTCCAGTCGGTCAACGTGTGTCCGGCCAAGTTGGCCACACACTCGCTCGTGTACGAGGACAGCGACAAGGCCAACCCGGACCTGAACAGCAACTACGAGCAGGCCATCGGCGTCGTCAAGCAGCGCGCCACTGCAAGCATGTGCGGCGTCTCGTCCATCGGGCTCGCGTCCGCCAGGTCGCCCAAGTACTACCTGCTCGGTCTCATCTCGGGCCACAAGTCGGACCATGATGGCGCCGTGGAAATCAACAGCTGCAGTCGCGCGTTCGGTGCCGACAAGTACCAGACCTCGTGGAAAGGAGGCAACTTGTACAAGGCGTCGGTGAACCACGCCGACTCGTCGCTGAAAAACGGCGACGGGCTCTGGGGCGAGAGTCGCAAGCCCATCAAGTGGCTCAACTGCCAATTTTAATGTCGTGGATGTTTTTAAAGAAAATGCGTTTTGAAGTGGTGCCACTTCATGGCTTTCGTTTCTATGAACCAGGGGGCCGTTGTAGTCACCCATGCTGAGACGTGCCCGACACACGCTCATTCACCACGCACTAGTAGTTGTGACATGGTCCAACGACGGTCTTCGAAGTAAAACCCCCGTCGATCAAAGCGTTCATTTTAAAGTACCAAGCGCTCTCCTTTGGGCGCCTACTCTGACGAATCGTCCCTAGAGCTTCCGGCTTCACCAGGCCAAACGGTAAACCTCAGACACTACCGAATACTATCGAGTTCAGAAGACCTGGCGACTCTAGGCTGCTCTATCCAGGGCCATGCAAAGCGTGGTGCGACAACATCTCAATCTCGTTCACTGCACGCGGTTCGAAAAGCCGATTCCGAACAAAGTGCCAGGAGGGCTCCAATGGCAATGGACCGATTCCCTCCACCATACTCGTTGCGCTTGCAATCCGAAGCGCTGTCTCTTCTCGCTGCCGAGATGATGAGATGGACCACAGTCCAGTGAGTTGTTGTCCGAACCTTCGGCGGGGATCCAGGCTGGATCCGTTCGATGCTGGATCATCCAGCTCGTATAACCTCTCATATGTGATTTGCAAATTATTTGTTTGAAGTTTTAGCGATATATATCTTGAACATCTTGACCTCTATGAACAGATACTCCGTCGACCAGATGGATTCCAGGGACATACCTCGCGACCACCGACGGGCCACAACTCATTATCTTGCAAATCCCCACATCTCGGTGCAGAAGACGACGCGAATGGCTCTTCGCCTCCACTCACTGGCCGCTTGTGTGTGAGTCCGCTGCGTCGTAAGTTGTACTCGGTCCGTCAGTCAGCAGTGCCAGCTCCGTCTCGATCTCCAGACCCTCCGGTTTGCGCGGCAGCTCTTCGCTGTCATTCTACGTTTTGCGGTCTCGAGCCCACTCCCAGCGGTCAGCCATGCCCAAGATCCTCGACCCGACCTCTGCAACTCGCGCGTCGCTGGTCAAACGACTCGCCCTGAGTGGTCTCAGTCTCGCAGCGGCGACCGTCGCGACGCTCGGGCTTTATGGCCACCACGCCGAGACCTTCCACCACGACTCGTTGCGACTGCTCAGCGAGATTGCCAGCGCCAAGGGGGTCCAGGTCACGCTGCATGGCTCGAACAACATGACGTACCGCGGCGTCTTGCTGCCCAAGCCAACGGCGACCGAGACCCAACTCGAATTCGACGGTCGGCTCTCGTACGACTACGCCGGCTCGCAGTACAACTTCACGTTGCTGAACGACCGCGCGTACGTGACGGTCGCGGATCTTCAGACGGGCAAGCTCACTCGTCACGAGTGCATCCACCCGGACAACGTGCCGCCTGTCGCGACGCTCACAGACGCGTTGAAGAACGGACGTGTGGTCGACGCTGTGCGTGGCGACAAGGTGACATGTGACAGCGGCAAGATGGCTGAGTTTGACTTTGCTGGTGAGCCGTACGTGCTCTGTACCAAGCCACCGACCGGCGAGGAAGGTCCAGGTACGGTCAGTGTCCGTGGCGACGACCTGGCGGCGTCGCTGACGTCGCTCAGCGACGGGTCGGAGGGCATTCCATCCGTCGCATCGCTGTCGCCGCCCGAGGGTCTTGACTTGACGACGTGCGACACCATCACGTCCATAACTGGCGACGCCAGCCTCGCGACTCGCCCCGTAGCCGCCAGAATACTCCAGCGCACGCAGGATGCATTCCAAGTTCTGACGGGTGGCCGCCGGCTGAGCAAGATGGCAGCGACTGAGTGCTCGTGCACGGGCGGGCTCAAGAAGTGTCTCTTCGTGCACGGCCTGGGCTACAACGCCGGCGCGAGCACCGATACATTCACCGAGTACTTTGGCGCCATCGAGAGCCAGGCCAAGTGCTGCTCGAGCGTCAAGTTCGTCCACATCGACACGCTCAACTCGCCCTGGTACGCTGACGCCTCAACCGAGAAAGTCTGCTCGGAGGCTATCGCCATGGCTGGAGCGGCGGACAAGATGGCCATCGAGAACGTGGCGGTCGTGGCCCATTCCATGGGCAACCTCATCTTCCAGGCCGCGCTCATGAACGGCAAGTGCGGACTCGCGGCGTCGTCCAAGTACATTGCGCTGGCGGGCCCCATGTACGGCACCACGAGCGCGAGCTCGGGGCTCGCTATCGCCAAGCTGCTGCCGAGTACCATCTGCGCCGCGGGCACGAGCCAGATCGTCAAGCCCGAGACCATGAGCGCACTGCTCTTCATGGGGCTCTGTCCGACGCACATCTCGCTCGCGTCGCTGGCCTTTATGGGCTCCCCGCAGTCGACGACGCAGTTGAACGCGCTGCTCAAGAAGGCTGGCGACCAGTTTGGCAAGTCGGTCTCGTCCAGTCTGTGCGGTGTGAGCGCCACGGGGCTCGCGAATGGCGACAGCCACAGCAAGGATTTGATCACGCTCAGCGCCATCTCGGGCCACGCGTCGGCCGAGAACGACGGCCAGGTCCACTTCGACTCGTGCCGCGCGACGGTCAGCAAGAGCCAGTACTCGACTTCGTGGAGCGGTGGCAAATTCTACAAGGCGAGTATCAACCACTTGGACGCGACGTTCCGCTACGGCGACGGGCTCTGGGGCGACGACCGCAAGCCCATCAAGTGGTTCAACTGCCAGTTCTAACAAAGCGACGGCGTCGAAGGCTCTAGGATCGTTGCAAAGACAGATATTACGTTGGGATAACGGATGAAAAAAACACACACTACGAGAACTGGCAGTTGAACCACTTGACGGGCTTGCGGTCGCTGCCCCAGACGCCGTCGCCGTTGCGGAGCGTCGCGTCGCCGTGGTTGATCGCCGCGCGGTAGTACTTGCTCGCGCCCCAGGACGTCACAAACGACGACAACCCAATCGGACCGCGGCAGCTCGTGATCTCGACGGCGCCGTCGTTGTACGTGGACGCGTGGCCCGAGATGAGATCGAGCGCCGCGTATGTGACCGAGTCGGTCGTGATGAGTCCCGTCGAGTCGACGCCGCACATGAGCGACGTGATGTACTTGCCGAATGCCGCATCGGCCTGGACGTAGAGAGCGTTCAGGTCGGACGAGCTGATGCTGCTGCCTTCGTACACCATCGACTTGACGCTGTTGCCTGCCGGGCAAACGTTCACGGCCTTGAGAACGGCGACGAGCGCGTCGTCGAGAATCGTCGGGTCGTCGACGCACACGTTGGTGGCCAAGTTGGCGCTCAGGCTGCCGCTCATGGGGCCAGCGAGCGCGATCCACTTGGACGTCGACCCGACGGCGCAGAGGTTCTTCATGGCGGCGTTGGCGATGATCAAATTGCCCATCGAGTGGCCGATGAGCGCGATGTTCTGGAGGTTCATCGGGTCCGTGCTGCCCGAGAGCGAGACCGCGGCGTCGCACACTTTCTTGGAGAGCACGTCGCCGTACCAGGCGTTGTTGACCGTGTCCATGCGCATAAACTTGGTTTGCGAGCAGCAGTTCACTTTGGTCTGCGCGTCGCCCCATGCGTCCGAATACGAGTCGGCGACCGTGCTGTCGAGCGACTTGCCGAGGCCATGCACGAACAAGCAGATCTTCTTGCCGCCGGCACACGCCGTGGAGCAGTCGTCGGACGAGGCCATGCGGCGGTTACCCGTGAGCACGTCCACGACGTCTTTCGTGTGGGTCGTGAGCCGGCTCAGCATGCGGGACGAGGTCGCCGACGGCGTCACGCCACCGTCATCGGAGAGCAGCTCGCACTTCTCAATGAGCTTGCCATTGGGTCTCACCAGCGAGAGAATCGACGGAGCGTCGACCGTGTTGTCTCGGAGCAGTTGCACGATCGCCTCGATGTCTTCGCCGTGGACCTTGTCGATCGCTCCGTTCGCTCGCGAGCAGAAGACGTACGGCTCGTCGGCGAACGTGAACTCGACGATCTTGCCGTCTGCACATTCGCTCGACGACAGCCCAATCGTAGATGCGTCGTCGACCACCCGCGCATTGCGCACCGCGTCGGCGAACTCGTGGACCGGCGGTACGTTGACTCGCTTGAGACAGTCGTTGCGGACGAGCTCCCGCGTCGCGATGTTCTCGACCGTGACGTAGCCGCGGCCGCCGACCACGGTGAAGTTGAACTCCTGGCCGAGGAACTCGTACGACAGGCGGCCGTCAAACGTGAGCGACTGGTTGCCTCCAGTGCGCGGGAAGAGCAGCGCCGTGACGTTGAGACCACCGACCGAGTCGGCCACGGCGTTCTTGGCCGCGAACTGGACTTGGATGCTGGTGGACGAGGCCATCTCGGCCAGCAAACGGTGCGTGTGGTGCTGGAAGTGCTGGCTCTGTGAGCCGTACAAGCCCACCGAGAGCGCCGCTGTCACACCAAGCGCGAGCGTCGCCGTCGCGGCCTTCTTCCACCACATCGAGCGGCTAGTAGGAGGAGATGGAGCGTCGACTTGGGCCATGGTCTTGGAGGATGTCAGAGTAGCTTGCAGAAGGCGAAATGACAAGTGAGACCGTGAGAGCCCTCGTCGAGCTTTGTCGTGTCAACTCCACGCGAAGCTTCAAGTTGCCTTCAGCAGCTTGCGCGGAAATAGAGAAAAGCATCTTGAGGTGTCCATGCGTAACCGGGCAGCTGCCAGGGAGCCTACTGGAAAGCATCTCGCAAACCAAGTATTTAAATACAATGCACTATTTTATAGTTTCATGAAATTATAGAGTGTCTAAAACGGCGATACCTCCCCATACTAAAATATGGTGAAAAGAAGCTTATTGAATATTGGAGGCTTGTGTGGTTCTGACGTTGAGCTGACCACCGATTCTTGTACTATGCTTGCTAGTCACGATGGCGCTGATTCTCTTCGCGTCGGTGCTTCAATCTTCAACTCGAGTCAGCCCTACGCAGAACAGAAAAGGGCCATTGAAGCCAGGTTTCGGCGAGTCGGTTGAGTTTCCTCACTTCAGTGAGACACCGGTAACCTCTGATACTACATGATATCTAGTCATCAGCTTGTGGTCAGACAACAAAATGATACGTTTTGTACCTGTATAAAGAAATATAAGTCAGTGTTGAAGTTGATGAGTTCGGAAGCGTAAGGATGAGTGACTTCAGTCGAAAGTCAAACCGACGTAATCCATCCACCGTCAGTTCAGTGGGTGAGGCGCAGAAGTGTTTTCTCTACAGGTTTTCTTTGATTTCGATTGACATGAAGATTGCTCGTCTGTGCCGGTCACTAGTACTGTAGTCGCTCTATTCCGGCCGTGCAGTGACCGCCCCATCTCCGTGGTCGGTTATCGAATGTTGCCGATCTGTCAGCCTTGTACATCTATTCTTCGGTTGTTGGGGTTGCGATAGATTCTATTACAAGCAATCCAGATTGTTCACCCGGGGTTCGAAACTAGTTGGCACGTCTAGATGTTGAGTGCCCCTACCTGGCACAACTTGAATCTTTCTCCGGGAAGAACTAGTAGCTTTTTTAGCCACTGTTTAGTTATCTACGTCTGTACTGGCTATCACATTGGCATCTGAATGTTCGCAACGTTTCAGCTCCATAGACTACAATTCAGTATGACGATTAGCACCCACTTGACAAACTCTCGTTCATCACGTTCTCCACATATCTCACTGGTTTGATTTCCAATCCAGCACTCTCAAACCGGACCATAATCATGAAAAGTTGCTACAGAACCCACTACACTCAACTAGATTGCTAATGGAATATCGCTCCTGTGGCAAGAACGACGCCTCCAGTTTTGAAAGTCGGTCAAGTGATCAAACTTTGCAGAACTTCAACATTCTGATTTTATTCTCTCGCAAAGTCATCTCAAACCATTGGGTGCCGGACTAAGCGTTCACCTGGGCTTGCGCTTCTTGTACGCCCCGTGAATGCCTTGGCATTCGCATCATCATTCTTGTCGTGAAAGGTGGCTTCCACGGCTCTCAACGGAATCGCATAAGCAAAGCCAAGGTTGTTCGGGACGGCGAACTCGATCTCTGGCGTGTAAGATTGGTGATACGGGTGTGCACTTGGTCATCCTTTCAGTGTTCTCATACCTCGTCGCATCGCGGCAGATTTACGTCGAATGAAAGTGCGAAAGGCCGATGCGGCAAACGTAGCACCAGTGACCTTAGCAGCAGTGACTATCGAACTACTTGAGCATTCGTCTGATCCCAAACAGCGACGATCGCCACAATAATCCAACGCAATTAACATACTCGGCGCCGCAATAGCCATCCCACATCCTCGGGGAACCGTGTCGTCGAACCCTTGTCCCCCAGTAGGAGATCACAGAGCTGATCGACGGTTGAGGGTTGTCATCCTTGCTGCGCTGATAATGGCGACTGCATAGATCTTTTTGGACCCGATCTCTCTGTTACTCCGTTCCCTGAGTTGATGGGCATCCGGGGGTTTTGCCCTAGAGCTAGAGCCACACACAAGCACTGCCACAATGACTTCGGAGACACTGGGTCTCATGCTCAGAATCTGATCATGTGTGTGCTTGCGATCTCCACTCAAGTTGACGAACACAAAACACCTAAACCTAATGTTGTTTCTAATCATCATTTTTACATTAAATGTAAAATGATGATTAGAAACAACGAAAATCGGATTTGGCGTTTAGAGTTCTTCAACTTGATTTAGCCAATCGTCGAGGCGCAACCTTTCGTGATCACGATTTCGGGCACAAGTCGCCTCCACAGAGCCATGGCCGACAGCAAGAGCGAGTACGGCGACGATGGCGACGCGAATGACGAGCCACAGGTGGACGAAGCCGCGGCGGTCGGAGACACGAACGTGCGCATCTTCCTGCGCGTCAAGCCGTCGAAGAAGCCGTCCGGGTTCTTCTCCTGGGACGAAGATGCGTCCGAGATGAAGTACGAGATCCCCAAGGACGTGGCCGCGGGTCTCATCAACAATTCCCGCACGAGCTACAAGTTCCGCTTCGACTCGGTCATCGGCATGGAGGCCAAGCAGGCCGAGGTCTTCGATCGTGTCGGCCGTCCGTGCGTTGAGAACGCTCTCAACGGCTTCAACTCGACGGTGTTTGCGTATGGCCAGACAGGCTCGGGCAAGACGTTTACGATCACAGGCGGCGCCGAGCGGTACGAAGACCGAGGGCTGATCCCCCGCGCGCTGTCGATGATCTTCGAGGAGATCAAGAACAATCCGAACAAGCAGATCCTCGTGCATGTGAGTTACCTCGAGATCTACAACAACCAAGGCTACGATCTGCTGGACCCGAACCACGAGACGACCAAGAGTCTCGAGGATCTCCCGCGAGTCACGATGCTTGAAGACGAAGACGGCAACTGCCACCTGCGCAATATGTCGATGCACCTCGTCCATTCCGAGGAAGATGCGCTGAATCTGCTCTTTCTCGGCGACACGAACCGCGCCGTGAGCGAGACAGCGATGAACTTGACCTCATCGCGGTCGCACTGCATTTTCACAGTGGCGCTCGAGAGCCGACGCACGGGCAGTGAGGTTGTACTGCGATCCAAACTGCACATGGTCGACTTGGCTGGCTCGGAGCGCGCCCACAAGACCGGTGCCAAGGGCCAAGTTCTCAAAGAGGCCACGTACATCAACACGAGTCTCCACTACTTGGAGATGGTCATCGTCGCGTTGCATGAGAAGAACACAAAAGGACGCACCCACATCCCGTATCGTAACTCGATGCTCACATCGATGCTACGCGACTCGCTCGGCGGCAACTGCAAGACCGTCATGATCGCGACCGTCAGTCCTGAGAAAGACCAGACCGATGTGAGTGCGTCAGCATCTTGGACTGTAAAAGTTTCTAATTTGTTTTCCAAATATTTAGGAATCGGTTTCGACCTGTCGATTCGCGCAGCGAGTGGCTCGAGTCCGCAACGACGCTCGTTTGAACGAAGAAGTGGATCCGCAGATTATTATTCGACAGCTCAGGGCCCAAGTGGTATCGCTCACAGAAGAGTTGGCGATTGCGAGGGGCGAGGCGGTTCGTGATATTATTTGTTTATGCGTTCAGTTTCGTGCTTCAATTATGATGCATCGAATGTTTGCAGAAAGAAGGCGACGAGCTCAAGGACTACGAGCTGGAGAAGCTGCAGCAGCGCGTGAAAGCGTACGTCGACGACATGGACCCGGCTGCACACTTCAACATGGGCGAATTTACGTACTCAAAGATGAAGGCGAGCTTTGGCATCCTCAAAACTATGATTCGCAGCGGTTGTGGGGGATCCACAGGAGGTGGAGGCAGTGGGATAAAGGCAAACAGCACGGGAGGCAACAACCAAGAGCTTGAAGATCGCGTTGCTGAACTGGAGCAGCTTGTCACACAGCGAGACAATGAAATTGCGATCATGGTCAAGATGATTCGAAGCCAGAAGGCAGGCGGTGGTGCGATCGGAGAGATCCCTGAGTCTCTACTACAGCGGCAAGTCGATGGAAACAACCAGAAAGAAGCTGCTCAAAGCCGATCAACGAAAGCCAAACAACAGCAACCCCCACCAGCGCCAGAGAATACATTCATGGCGTCGTTCAAAGTGGATCCAGCAGTGTTGGATGATCCGAACAAGGCGTTTGATGCATTTAAGACCAATTACCCAAAGAATGACGCAATCCGCGAGAACAAAATATTGCTCAAACAAAAATACGACGCAGCAAAAGAACTCGCCAACGTTGTCAACGATGCACGCCATCAGATCAAGAACCTCACGCTGCAAATGGACAAATTACGGAAGCAACAAGCTATAGCAGAGGAAGGATTGCTCGCATCCAGTGAGGACAAAAGCAGTGAAGGCGACTCGGCGGCTGAAAACAAACTTAAAGACCAGATTGATCACCACAAGCTGGTGTACAAGAAAGGCTTCCACGACCTCAGTGAGCTCAAGAAGGAGATCCAACATATCCAGAAGATGCTCGAGATGAGTCGCATCAAGCTTCAAAAAGATTTCGATCTGTGGTATCAACGCCAAGGCAAGAGCGTGCTTGCGATCACCGAGTCACTCGTTCAAGCCAAAGCCGAGCCAAAACCGCAAGCGACTTTTAGTGCTGAAGACGTGAGAACCAGCAAATCATTTGGTGACAATCAAGCAGCAGAGACCAAGCCACTGGTACCGACAAAGTCCCCGTCTCCTTCTCGCCCTGAGCAACGCA
>JAADVR010000713.1:0-17790 GCA_023335855.1 Pythium scleroteichum
ACGGCCAAGGTAATGGACTTCCACTTTCACCGTCAAGCACGCAAGCAGCCGCGTCCGCTTCGACCAGGAACGTCGACACCAAGGCTCGCCGTCACCAACAGGAGGTGACGTTAAAGAAGACCCGGTGGAACCTGGCTATTGCTGTCAGAGGAAGCCGAAGACCCGTTCAAGGCGCAGCCGGTTTGAAGCGCTGGAGCAAGTCTGCCAGCGGCGCCGGTTGCAGAAGAAGGAGAAGGAAGGTCGTGCGCGCCGGTGGGAACGTCCCCCCGCCACGAAGAAGGAAGGACACGGTCTCTGGTGCTCACACGCCAGCCGATACGCCCCCAAGGAAGCTCTGTCCGCTGCGCATCAAGGAACTCCGAGCCTCTGCGTGTTGAGCAGTAGTGCCTTCGGCCCGTCCGACCCCTCCGACCAGCTCTGCTTGATGGTCTCCTAGCGAGCTACCAGTTGTCGGAAACCCAGAGGCTTCACGACCCTTTGGTTCAACCCCCTCCCCGACCTTCGGCGTCAGACTGCCCACGGTTCACCTCCACAGCGACTTTACGTGGGGTGTAACGCCAGTGATAGCGCACTAGCACCAAGAATCTGAAGGCCTGTTGGCAGTTGGTTGGCGATCACGAGCAGTCGCTGTGCTGTGATTTTTGCCGACACTCTATCACAGCGCGATGGCTGCGTCTTGGAGAGCAACTGGAACCTTGGAGGCGACTGTTTGCTTCAACCATAGTACGAACTTCACACCGCTATCACACATGGTTTGCAGGCTCTGCACGACGCACATCATCTCGATCTGCAGCAGCGAATACATTCCCAGCCGTGGGATAGAGACGACCTCTACCCCTGTTGTTTTTGCTGTAGTAGCAATGCGAGGGGAACGTCTGGTGGTGGACTCATGAGCGGAGGCAATGCGCGGCTATCGTCTGGTTGCGGTGTCACTCGCAGCGGAGGACTGGCGTGTGGACCGTCCGGATCCCGGTTCTGCAGCAGATGATGATTGGCGGGATGACCGTCTCGACCCGCTCTCGGATGGGGAGTCAACACAAATCGCTTCCGGTTCCGTGTTCTTGACAGGGATAACCTTCATACATGCGGTGAGCAGCTTCTGCGGCAATGTGAAGAAGACGTCTTGGTTCAATGTTGGATCCGGGAGTCGCAAGTACTTCACGTGGGCTGGCGTCACGTCTTGATGACGCTCATGGATGCCTGACAGTCGCCGTCTTGTCTCTTCGAGTGCGGGTTTTTCCTCTTCGAGTGCCTTGACGAGCTCCTCCTTCGTCAGCTCCGCGCGGAGAAGACGGTTGCGATCGAATGCGTTGAAGCGAATACGGTCTTGCCGTTGCCGCGACAATTCTGCAACCTTGTTCTTTTTCGGCCGCCCTGTCTTCTTCGCTTTTCTGTTCACTTTGATACGGCATGGCTGGGCGTCAACGCCGTCTGAACCACTGCCATTACCAGAACCACTCTCTAAGTCGCATCCTTTGCATCATTCGCCCTTTCTTCGTCTGTACCATCACGTTTGCCGTCAGTAAATTCCAGGATTCGAGCAGGATTGCTCCCACGATTCGACCAGGATTAGTCTTACCTTCATCGGAGTCCTGGCCTTGCTCCAGACCGTCGTTACACACTAGTGGCACGGGCTTGGGGATGTGTAGGGTGTCGAGACGTGGTGCAGGAACGTCACCGAGCTCCGCCGAGTACAGGCTGTTCGCTTGGGAGAGCTGGATCGGTTCCAGAGATGTAGACTGTGGCGACTGGACGTAGCCGCTCTCCGCACAACCCCGATGCGCTTGCGCTGGCGTACGTTCCTGAATTGCCCGAGAAACTCGATAAATGCGCGGAACTCTTCAGGATCGTCGATGTCCGACAGCTCACTACAGATCGGCTTCAATACTCGCATCGCCTCGTTGAATCGCGCCTGAGGGGTCGAGAGGTCAGCGTTCTGCATGGCAACATCTGCTGGACTGCTGATTGAACGCGAACGAACGCACCGGAGCTGGCGTGGTTGCAGCTCTCTGCCAGCTGAGGAACACGCGGGCATAGCATCAGTTACAAGATCGCCAAGTACAGTCCTGGTCGGAACTTACCGCACATCAACAGCCTTCAGTGGGATCACTCTGTGATTATTCGACTTCCGCCACGCCATTGCGTGACGACACGGGAGACGCATCGTCTTCGAGAACTCGCAATCGCGCGTCCAGTCCAGGGTGTCCACGACGTGATCCCGGCTCTTACCCTTCACCACGACGAAGTGTTCGTCTTCAGCGAAGTCGAAGGTGTAGCCTTCGACCTTGTTGAGCGCAGCCGTATACTGGGGAAGAACGGCTTCGGCAACAAAAGGCGTCGAGCAGAGAAGTACGCCCTCCATTTCTTCGTCGTAGTTGGCGTTGTAAAATCGCTCCACACGCATTGTTGCTAACATATAGTCCTCCTCACACCGTCTGGAAGAGCTTAGGAGCGCTTGGAAACAGTCCGCGAGACTGCTGTTCTCGTCGACCCCCTCCTTAAACTTGCCGAACCAGCTTTCCAGCCGGTTGTTCGTGTGGTTGCGGAAGTGGGGGAGCTCGGATCGCATGAACATCACCCACATCTCCGGACACGCGAACCAGTTGTCGTTCACGTAGTCGGAAAATGCAGCAAACGACAGACGCTGGCAACTGAGTAGAAACGCGACCTTGTTGTCGGCGAAGTCGGTTTTGGTCCTTGAATACACGAGGTTGTGGCACAGGTGGTCAATAGTGCTGTAGTCGGCCTTAGTCAGCTTTCCGAATTCGGGCTTGTGCGCCGCAAGCTGGAGATACTTGACTACATGGAAGTGGCAGAGTAGAATGCGCACTTCGTCCTGAAACAGCCGCTTCAGAACTCGAACTTCGTTGAGATCCTTGTCCACAACGATCACACGCACGAGCTTCCACGAGTCGGGGTTCGCGTGTTTGAGATGAAGGATTGCACGTTCCATGTGCCAGTCGCCGTTCGTCTCCAGCAGGGATTGCTGGACCACCTGCCCTGTACCGTACTCATCCATGACCATGAGGGTACACAACTGGTAGTTGAATCTAGCGCAAAGCATTCCATCAGATATCAATCCTGCTATAGTCCTGGTCAAGTCCTGTTCTCGACTTGGTCTCACCTGTTGATCTTGTGTGCGCAGTCTACGAGCATTAGCTCACCGAAGCGAGCAAACATGTTGCGTATGTGGAGTGTCATCACCGAGATCACGCCAGTCTCTCCACGCTCGGTCTCGTCCACCGTTAGGACACCGTCAGGGTTCTCCTTCACAAAAGTTGGCATAGCTTGAGCGAGCGCTACGTCTTCATCTCGATGCGACGCACGGGCTTGATGAGCACTGACGAAGTTGTCGATGTCGCTCTTGAACACATTTTGCCCTAGGTCGAGCATGCGGTCGTATATCACAGCGCGCCTCACACCATCCGTCACCATTTCCTTGGCTCGAGCAATTGCCGCTGGATCCTGAATGCCTCTAGCAACTGGGTACGTTCCGTAGCTGTCCTCTCCGACCGTATGGTTGTGGAACAGCACAGTCGGCGTTACCTTCAGCATCCACTTGCCTGTGCTTGTACGAACCCATTGCACCCTAAACCGGAAGGGGCACCTCGTGTACCGGATGAACCGACCTGGGCGCATGCCTTTCCCTCGGTCCTTTGGCTTTGGACCGTGCGTGCACTTGTACACGCGAGAATAGGGACTGAGATTGATGGGGATGACGTCGGCTGGCGCGGTCTTCTTGAGTCGAGCGAGTCGCCGATTCCTTTCTTCAGCCTTCATCACCTCGAAGACGGCGATGACTTGGTGTGTCTTCGCCGAATAGTCCGCTAGGTACTCTTTGAAGGCATCCCAATCGCGGTGGAAGACGCTTTGGGCCGGGACTCGAACTGGCTCGGCCGACAACTCCACGAGGAGCTCATGCGGGTTGCGCTCCACACTGTCACCGCCGTCCTCGACGCTCGACTCGTCTTCAACTTCGCCTTCGTCCTCGACCTCCTCTTCTTCATCTTCTTCCTGGTCCTCTTCCTTCGCATCGTCATCGTCGTCGCCGTCATGTTCCTCGTCGTCGCCAGAATCATCTTGAGCTGTCTGGTCCTGGTCCATGTCCTGGTCGATGTTTTGGCTGCCGACATGCTCTAGCTCGTGCGGTGAGACTCTCCGTTTTCGACCGCGTTCGCGAATCGCGCGGGAGACCGAGCGTGTACGACGAGCCTGGACCGACGAGGGCGCAGTGGATGAAATGACCGACGTCGAGGTGCCTAGCGCGGCGAGACGCGCCGAACGCTTCCTCTATCTTGATGAGCTCCAGCTGCCGAGCTGTCGGCGGCTGGTTTTGAAGCGCCACGATGCGAGGACTATGTCGCGATGGAGTGGCTGGCGAGTGGCTCGTGGCAGCATCTGCCAATCCATCCGATGTAGGTGCATGAATCGGCTCCACGCGCCCGAAAGCCTCCATTCTACATAAACCAGAATGTGAGTAACGGCAACCAGTATTTGCCACCAGGATTGCGCCCGTGAGGCCTACCAGGATCGTACCTGTGCGTGCTTGTGCGTGCCAGCTCCGCGATCGTCTTGCCTGGCGACCCAAACGACCAAATGCCCGAGCTGACGGTTGGAGAACGGAGTCGCTTCCGTTTCTTTCCAGATTTTGAGGGGTTGGGACCCCTAGGACGGCCGTACCTGTGGAAGCAAGTACGATCCTGCCGTTCAAGATGTTCTTCCGTGACCTTTCGTGACCTTTCGCACCCGCAGCTTACCTGTCGCGTCGCTCACCATGCGCATATATGCCGAGATCCCGTCCAATGTAGCTGTGAACCCAGTCAGAAAAATCACACGGTATAGCTCTGGGACGTTGGGGACGTGTTTTTTTCGGAAACGGTTCTAAGAGGAATTTTGCACCGTTTTTTCTTTCATGTCGTCATGGAAGCGTTCTGGTTGGGGACCTGGCCGCAACTTAGTTGTCTGTGGTTAGGTTTAAAGGAATCCAGTGCAGTAGTGTTGGCGTTAAAAAAATGCCAGTGATACGCTATCTGAAGGTCCGGATATGTTGCAGCTGCCATTGAGATCAATAGCGTGCCATGGGCAACGTATGCTCAAAGCTCGAAATACATTCATCGCGCCGAGGTGCCTGTCCTGTCGCTACAGTTCAGCTTTTTGTTCGTCGAACACACTCAGGACATGATCGTGGCAAACAGCAGTCGTTGATCTGCCCCCAACATGATGTTGCTGGACAAAACAAAAAAGGTTCGACTCAGTTGCCGCTTTGTCCACAGACAACGACGGTCCCACCGACAAGTCATCTTCCGTTGCGGCATCCTCTGTCTTCTGGTGTGTTTGCTGTAAAGAGGTCTGCGAATATCCAGCTAACCCTCGGAACCACGGGTGGTCCTTGCTGTGGGCTGAGTCTCATGTCATTCAAGTGGTGTTATGTAGCCATATCGTCACAGACACTGGGAGTGTTATGACCAATCAACGATGCGTGCTGAGTCACTCCTCCAGAACTTGATCAGGTATCGGATCTTGAAGAACACCCCCTCCAAGAAGATCCTCCCGGCGCTCAAACGTCAAGCACGCCAGCCATGGACGAGTACAAGAAGCAAGTCGCGCGCGAGGCCGAGGCGTTGCTCCAGAGCGAGATCCCGCAGCGGCTCGCGCAGATCCAGGCGCTACTATCGGCGCGGTTCGCGACGCGCCAGCCATCGACAGTGCGCTCCGCGATCGACGCGAACGTGCGCGCACAGCTCCCCGCGACCATCACGCTGCACGGCGACATGACGGCGCTCGCCAGCACCGTGGGCGACCACGTCGAGCTAGCGTTAAGCGACTTCCAAACATTGTCGCAGTGGATCGCGCTGCAGGTCCCGCGCGTCGCGGACGGCAACAACTTTGGCGTCGAAGTCCAGTACATCGTCCTCAAGGAGATCAAAGAAGCGAACGAGAAGCTCCAGAAGACCTGGGACTCGCTCCCCGACTACCACAGCCAGCGCGCCGTGGCGATCGAAAAGGTCGCGGCGAAGCCCACGAAGGAGGTGAGCGTGACGACGACTGTGACCGAGTCGCAAGGGGGCAAGGACGGCGACGAGAAGAAGTCGACCACGGCCTCTGTCGACAAGACCGCGACCAACTCGGCCACGCCAGTGGAAGACTGGGTCGCCAACGTCGTGGCTATCGACGTCAAGTGGTATTTCAACCTTGCGCGGATGCTTGAGACCGTGCGCGATGCCTATGCGATCATTTACGACCGCGTCGAGAAGAATAAGGACAAGATCTTGCTCCCCCGCGGCCAGCAGCGTGCCGGCTACGGGATGTACTAGACCAGCTCCTCTGATAGAGCGAGACTGAGGTCACAGAGCCATACCCAGTTCAATAAATCTTTCAGTTTCGAAGTAGTTGGATTAGTGATTTACGCTGCCGCTACGTTCGTGCTTGCGCTCGCGTCTTTCTCATTGTCAGCCAACTTGATGCGATGTCTCCTCGCAAGTTTCGACGCCTGGCGAGATCGAACGAGCAGCTCGGCGTGGCCTTTCTCCAAGGCATCGACGCGCGTCTGCAACACAGCGTTCGTCTCCCGCTCTCGTTCAAAAGCAGCTTTTGTCTGATGCACCAAAACGCGAAGTCGCTGCTTTCTTGTTCGTAAGCACGAACAGCTTCGTTCGGGTCCGGCACAACTCCTCGACTCACTTGTGTTGGCGACACGTCGGTCCAAGTCACGTCGTCTGGTTGCTTTTCTTCCGTTTGAAGCCGTCTGGGCTGCGGCGTGACCTCGGTGAGGCGACTTCGGTACTGCGCGATCTTCTGGGCGTACGCGTCGCGCTCTCGGATGAGCGTGATCACCTGGCGGTCCTTCGCCTCGTTGTTGTGGGCAAGCACACGCAGCTGCCGCTGCAGCCGAGCGAGATCTTGCGCCTGGCACTCGTTCTTCTCCTGCGACTCGTAGAAAAGGTCACGCAGCCGCCGCGACTCGAGCTCCTCATCTTCATGCTCCAGCCTTAGCTTCTCCAGCTCGCTGGTGGCCTGCCGGTGCTGGTCGCGCGTTTGCTGCCACAGCAACGTCGCTACGCCGAGCTCGCTTTCAAGCCGCGAACGATCTTCGTTTGCACGAGTGAGTAGCGCCATCAACTCGGCCACGTTCTGCTAGCAAGCAGCTCTGTGCCTTGGCGACTGAGCTTCGTCTCAGCGTCGGTCAGACCCACGCGCAGCTCGCTGTTGTCTCGCAGAAGCACCATGCACTGCGCGTGGACGCGGTCAACCTCAGCCGTCGCGTCGCGCCACAGCCCTTCACTCTCGTCCAGTCTTCGCTGCAGCTCCGCGCGAATCTCCTCTTGGTGCTTCCACACGCCGCCGCCCAAGCGCACCGCCGGCAGCGCCATGGCTGTCGGTCGAGTCTCTGCGTTTCTCAAGAAGATAGAATGGCGACTGCGGTTCGAACTGGGGTTCTGTCCGCGAAACCGACATGGAACGAAACGCATCTTCTTCGGCACAGGTATCCTCACCGAATCTATATCTCATACTTCCCCATCTTCCACCTCTTCCGCGCTCTCCGCTTCGTCCTCTTCTTCTTCTTCTTCGGCCTCATCGTCGCCGTCCTCCTCTTCCACGCAGTCAAAGGGGAGCGGCGTTCGCCCGCGCACCTGCTCCAGCTCCAGCTCCGAGGGAAACGCCTGCACGCTCATGCGCCGGATGGTCTGCAGCGCACTCTTGAAGTCGTCGATCGCTCCTTCGTCCGCGCGCTCCAGGAACTTCTCACGCAGCTGATCCTCCAGCGCCTCGATCTCAGCCAGACTTGCGGTCTCCGCCGACGCCAGTGCGCCCTCCACGACGCCCACGTAGCTGATTTGCTTGTTCAGTTCATGGGGACTACGCTCAAAGAGACACGACGCCTGATCCTGCGAGGCTGAGTCGTCGCTCACGGGTGGCGACTCCACGGTCGCCATCGCTGGCCGCTTGAACGCCAAGCTGAGCCGCTGCAAGTTGCGGATCGCCACCACAGCCTTCCGGAACGTTTCTTCTTTGGTCTTGATGGCCACGACCTGGTCGTCGTTGAGGTTCTGGTACCGGCGGATCTCGCGCATGATCTGCCGGTGGCACATCCAGGCCGTCTTGGAGTCGACGCGGCGGCTGAGGATTTGAGTGAGAAACGTCACGCGGAACTGGATCGCTGCGGCCGTGGCCTGGTGCGTGACCGAGCTGAGTGCCTGAGCGACGATTTCTTTGTCATGTTCCCACGTCTCCTGCAGCAGGTTGAACTGATACATCTCTTCTTCTTCCGCCGTGGCTCGCGCGGCTCCGAGCGCTGGACTGCTGATGAAAGTCGACGCAGCGGAGGTACTGGCTAGTGCGCTGCTTCGGTCGTTGGCCTGCTGTTTAGCTTTGCCAGCGGGCGTTGTCGTGTTGAGCACTCGTTCCAGAAGCACGACGTCCAGGAAACGGTCGAACGAGATACGCCGCGGTGTAAGGTAGTCGTGCGCTGCCGTGAACACTTTCTGAATGAACTTTTCTTGGAGAGACGGCGACAGGTGGACCATGACACCATAAAACTCGTCGTACTCGAGTGAGCCATCTCCATTGAGATCGCCCGCAGCGTAGACGGCCTCAAGGATCTGCTCTATGCGCTGGCGCTGCGACTGCCACTCATCTATGGCGATCGCGAGTAGGTCCGCCTCTTTGATGAACTCCTCGTCCTGCAGCATGGCCTGCGCTTTGATGCGGGAGGCCACCGCGTCTATCGTGCGAAAGTACACGCCGAAGCGCTCGCTGAGTGCCTCCTGGACGGTCGAGATCGCAAACGGGATCCGTACTTTGAACTGGCGCGGAATGAACTCAACACGGTGCTTCGAAGCACCGGAGAACGTACCAGCGCTCCACTTGTCGAGCAGTCCGAGCACGAACTTGTGCTCGTGGAAGCCCAGGGGACTCACGACACCAAGGAAGCGCAGACACAGTTGGCACTGGAACACCTTCCGCTCGTACTTTCGGAGCGACTGGATCAACTTGAGCAGGTGCTGCTGCGCGAGGGACTTGAGACCGTACTTTCGTATGTGCCAGTCGTACATAAACTCACTGAACTCCATGCGCCGCGATCCGTACTGGAGCGACGAGACCATTGCCTCGTAGTTCTCGCGGTACATTTGATCCACGACGCGCAGCAGAATCCCCGCGTTTAAGAGTTTGCTGCCTCGTTGTGCGGTTGCCTGTTTGATCGTGAGAGGGATGTCCAGGCGGTTGGCGTAGCGTGGCGCCGTCATCGGGTTCATCAGCAGCACCTGGTCATCCTCCTCGGCCTCGTTCGTGTCTCCTTTGCTGGTGCCCACAGAAGCCGCGGCCAGCTTTGCCGCCGAGGCTCGTCTGATTTTGGCTTTCTTCACGAGCTTGAGCACTTCATCGGCCTCTCCAGCTCCGACGGATGCTCCGTTTCTATCCACAGCGGTGCCACCTTCATCTTCACTGAATGATACGCTCTCCTCCAAAGCTGAGGCGGTAAAGAGTTGGAGCTGCCGTTGGTGGTCACTCACACAATTCAACGCGGCAATGTCTTCACATCTCGTCACTAACATCGTCGTAAGACTCTCGATCTGGTTGCTTTGCGCGAGTGACTTTAGACGATTGAGCATTGCCATGCGCTTGGATGGGTCAAGACTGAGGTGGCGACGGCCAGGGCATGTCTCTTTGTCGCCCTTAATAGTCCCCACGTCCTCCATAGCCTCGGCGAGTTTGATGATCTCCGCCGATGCTGCGGTGTGGCCATCAACAGAGGTCACAGAGCCAACAACAGCGATCGGAGCGAGCGAACGCACCATTTTCCCCAGCTTCCCAAGCATAATCTCGACCGAACTCATCACTTGGTCGTCTCCCCATATCGGCATGTCAAGCGCGATATCAATCACGGCGGCCGCAGACTGTGGTGCGGCTGGTAAAATCGGGTGGGTTGGTTGCCCAATCGATGAGTCGATGCCAACGGCCTCAAGAGCTTTGCTCTCGACGGCTTGGAAGAGTCGACGAAGTGCTGGCATACGCTTGAACGCACTTGTAATTGCCTCCGTACTCATCCATTGCAGCGAGAACCCGCCAAGCGTGGCTAAATGCGCCTGCAGTTGGTCGATTCTCATCAGATACTGCTGCTCCGTGGTCAGGTTTGTTCCAAACGCATCCTGCGCGAACTGACGCGGCGCATGAGTCGCCGGCACCGTCGCTCCATGCTTGAGCAGAGCTCCATCGACGACAGGAGGAGGCACTCCGTGATGCTGCTGAAGCGTTGACAGCTTTCTCTGCGGACCACGTGGCACGATGCTATCGTGGCGCCTCGTGCGATCAATGACTTCGACGAGCTTCCAAGCTACATCAATGATTGTCGGAGCTAGGTCCAGGTCTTCGGCCTTCAAGAGTTCGAGAAGACTCGAATGGACACGATCGAGAATCAGTTGAGGTGTCGCTGGATTGGATGGCGGCCTGTTCATCGAACTTGAGCAGTCGGAGCTATGGTCGTTCGCACCTTTCTGGCGCCCGTGGTGTTTGTCTTTGTGACGACTGTGAGGGTGAGATCCCTCTGGTGTTCGACCTCGATCCCGCACTCGCAGCCGACGACGACGGCGTTTACCACCAGTCGAATTCCATCCGTCTCCACCAGTTTCCTCCGAATCCTCCAGTCCGACGTCGTCATCGTCTTCGAAACCATTTGTAAGTCCACTCAGATCAACCTGTCGTTGGGAAAGGTGATGGCTCTCAGCACGCCGAACGCGCCGTCGGTTCTCGCCTTCGCTAGACCCGTCGCTGTTTCTACTGTCGCTGTCGCTGCGGGCCTTTTGGTGGCGTTCCTCAACATCTTGAGTTGCTGTAGCGAGAGCCTCGGCGGCTTCTCGTGCAGCGGCCTCGGCGTCGTCACCATGCTTTCTCGTTGCGAGTGCGTGTTGTAGGTGCGGTGTAAGCTGGAGGGCGTCCCACATGCTCAAAAGATTATCAGTACTGCACTTGTCATGAAATACACGAAGTACCGAGTCGCAGTCTTCACGCTTTGCTTGACTTGCGATCTGGCAGAAGAACGCCAGCCTCTCGAGTCTCGGCAGCTCCCAAAACTTAACGAGAAGGGCGAGCGTTTGCTCGTTAAGAAGACCGACATCATCTCCGTCGACGTGGGAATTGCGTCTAACGTTTCGAAGCCGTCGCTTTAGCGAGTCATTCTCACGCTCCAACTGCTGGCAGTACAGGTACAGGGGCACACGCTTTGTCTTGACGCAAGATATCATTGACGAGGCAGGGATCACTGGTCGCGGTCCACCGAACGCGTCTAGTAACGCGGCAGTTGATGCAAACGGCGCTGGGGGCGTTGATGGGTCTCTTGCACGGTTGTTTTCATCGCCATCGTACGCACCTGGGTTCTCGCGGGACTTGTACAGAAGGGAGAGGACGACCTCGCGCATGCTTCTCAGTACCTCAACGTATCGCACGAAGCTCTTTGCGTTGCGGACGTCGCTCTCCGTGAGTATCACGGGCATGTTGCGAAAGATGGTGTCTACGAGCTGGTTCAAAAGCTCCTCTTCTGTCGAGGGCGACGTTTGCCCAGAATTCTCTCGCGTACGCTCCCACTGACGGAAGAACTCACGCATCACGGCTGCTCGGTGGTCGCTGGTGAGAGCCTCGAATGCGACGGAGCTGCGTTGTGTTTCCTGCGCGAGTTGTGTCTCTGCCGTCGACCAGTGCTGACCAACACAGCAACTCGCTGCGGCGTCATGCAGTTGTTGATGGAGCGAGAAAAGTTCGTGCCGAAACTGGCCGTGGAGTTGATCCTGCAGTGCGGCTGTAACATACAGAGGAAGGGCGCACGGTACGCTCTGCAGTCTAACGTGACGAGGAGAGATCTTGACGTTTGCGCGACGGCGTTGTTGTTGGCCACGCGGATGGAAGCGCAAGAGTGAGTTCGTGCCGTCGGATCGAGGCGGCGACGGCTCCATCGTGCCACTCTCCCCCACGTCAAGACTGGCCAGATCGATGTTCTTGGGGGGTCAAGTCCAAGAATAGCCATCGCTAAACTTCGCGGCCTTGACTCCACCTGCAAGGCCAAGAGAATCGGCTTGGTGAGTTGAAGATACCATCGGATAAGCGACTTTGAAAACTGAAAGAGTGTGGCGTGTTCTTGGTTGTTACTTGTTTCTGCAGAATTGGATAGAGTATTTGGGAAATGAAGAGCTGGACACGCGATCGATAGATGTGGAGGCTACATGCAGTTATGGGAGGGCCGTTCCTCGGAGGTCTAGCTGCGGTACTGGAAGTTACGCGAAAGAGGGTGAGCGGAACTTCTGGCCGGCGCGGCTGAGAGGCTGCTTGGTCTGATGCCAATTGGCCATGAGGCACAAGTAGTCGCCCTCGAACGTCGCTTGCGTGTGGCCACCCTTGCGCTTGTAGTTAAGGTCGTCGTCAGCAGCGACAACGTCGTTCGAGAAGATCTTGATCTTGCTCGCCTCCAGCGCCGCACGGTCCGCATACACACTGACCGAGTATTTGGCCGGGCGGAAGCAGCGCAGCACATTCTTGAGTAGCGAATCGTAGCAACGGAGGCGCGCGTTCGTCTCAAAGCTCACGTAGCTGCAGTGGCTCTCTGGCGTGATGTGAATGGTATAGTATGCATCGAAGAGGATGCCATTCATCGAGTAGCCGCATGGGTCGAACGCGAAGTCGTCAAGCACAGCGCCCGGGACGAGGTCGCGAATACCGCTCTCGATGGTCATGCGGCGCGACGTCATGGTCGGGTCGTCATTCTTGAAGAATCGTTTGGCCACCGAGGGATGCATGTCCTGCATGAGGACGTGAAGCGTACTCTCGTTAGCGCCGGGCGTGCCCTTGAGCGGGTTGCGCTCCGAGATCGACGGCAGTTGGAGAGGCAACTTGCTGGTTTCGTGCTCCTCGGCATCCCAGACGTAGATGTACCAGTGGTCGTGGTTGAGAGGTCCAAGCACGTGGGCCGTCCCGTTCGGGAAGAACGACTCGAGGTACTCGACTTCGGTCTGGTACGACATGTGCGGATACTTTTGCTCCTCCGGGAAGTTGTAATTCTTGCGCGAGTAGCTAACCCATTCGATCTCCATGCCTAGGGCTTCAGCATACTTCTTGATGAAGGGGATCGTGAGCAGCAGCGTCGTCGTGCCGCATGTCTTGATCACGATCTTGTGCGAGTAGATGAAGAGACTCGACTCGGACAGCACGTACGCGTCGATGTGCTCGTTGCTGATCTTGGAGAGGATCTGGCATTGGCCAGCCTCTAGCATGGCGTCGATGTTTTCGCGGCTGACATTGCGGAAGCCCTGCGACGCACCAACACCGACCTTGAAGTCGATTTCGAGGTTCTTCTCCGGGCCCTCGAACGAGTTGGGGATCGCGACGTTCACGGATGAGTCCGACTGCGTCGAGCTCGAGTCGTCGTCGCCTGGCACCAGCTTAATGGGTTCCGGGAAGACGTTGACCATTTATTATGAAGCGGGAGATTAGATCTGGTGGTTGGGGAAAGAGGGGCGGGAGGTAGTCCTGTTAGGCGGGTTCGTCGCAGGCTCCGGTGAAGAAGAAACCCGTGAAGATGTTGGTGGGATCAACGATGTCGACGGTGCTTAGGAGTGTGGTCTCCAACAGCATGAACCAATGGATCGCGGGACGCGCGGGGGCTGTGTCAACTTGAATGGTTGAGAGAAACAGTGGGGGGCACGAGCCGGCAGAGCCTGCGGGGAGCTTCGTGTGCGTCGATCGATCGGTTGGTTCTTTCGAAGACAACCACGCTCAACACGAAACGAACGCCGGTACAAGCTGGACTCGCGAGGCCGATCCTGGGGGTCGAGTGGCGGGGGAGGAAGGTTTTGAGATGTGGGCGTCGGCCGGGTTCGAATGTTCAGAACGCGCCCACAGAGGCCATTCTCCACCAATCGCTGGGTGAGGAGCTCGTCGCAGTCAATTGGAGTTTGAGCCTATCAACAACGCGGATAGCAAGGTTTAATAGCGAAATTCGAGGTTTAAAGCATCAAGCGGCTCGTTTCTGTACATTAGCGCATCACTTGCAGAAACGGGCATCAAAGATCGCAGGAGTATCTCAGTACATTCGTCCGACGTGTCCCACGTACGAAACTTCACTGTACTGATGTCGGACCCCGGTCGGCCACGGAGGCTACTACATTTACAGGAACTGATAGTTGACTGGCGCTCAAATTTTATCAACATTCTTGAGCGCAATGCATTTCACGCCGTCACACCGAACAGCCAGCCACGAGAACTTGCACGCCAAGCTCTCTTGGGGGCTCACAGAAGATGAGGTCAGATCAACCAGCAGAACTTTTCGTTAAGGTCGGCGATCTTCAGAAAGTTGGCCCCGAAGGGTCGACTTCGACCGTTTCAGAATCCAACGACAGTGGCGGAATGCTCTCGTCATCGAGTGCAGGCGACTTCGTACGCGCCAACGAAGACAGAAAACGGACGATCATTACTGTAGTGCTTGTGAAGCCACAAGACACGCTGGTTTCTGTTTGCAACCAAACCGATTCTTCTTTGTCATGTACCCACGTTCCGCCTCTAAAGAGTCACTTGTTCGATTTCTTGATCGCCCAATCTGTGCACGGAGCTGAGACGCGTGGCGCCTCTAGTCTAGTGTACGTTGAAGCCCTCATCCCTTACAGTGCTGGGACTTCAACCTCTCGAACCTCGCTCGGTGCGGTGGTCGGGGGCCTTGTCGCTGATGAAAACTCCAAACTCGAGCCCTCAGTAGAAGCCACAGGAATACAGTGCACCACCTCTGATTTGTCTTCGACCTTATGTTCCTCCGTGATGAAGTGGGGATGATCACACACAATGGGTGAGGAAATCTTGATCGTATACGTGCAAGTTTGCGTCTCTTTGACGGACAAAATGTGGTGGTTTACACTTGCTTGATTGCAATAGTAGTAGACCCGAGACTTCCGTGGCGTCGACACGTCAAACTCTTTGCAGTGAGTTCCACCGGAATAAATCTCCACGAACGCTGGGCGGGGAGAGTCATGAGTTGCGTCGATATGCTCAGTCACGAGGGAAGCACCGCTCGCCTCCAATTCCGAATTCTGCATCTGATCGTACGACCCGAGTGAGAACTCGGCAGACACCTTGCCATCGGTTTCGCGATGGTACTGACGGATGCCTTGGCCGAAGCAAAATTCGTATGTCCACCATCCTTCGTTGCGTTTGATGCAGGTGCGAAACTCTGCTAGTGGCTGAATAAGAGAGCCGACTGAGAACTTTTCATCTGGACTAGTGGGATCAGCATGCTTAGGATTGCAGAAAAGACGGGAGGCGACAATAAAAGCAGCTGGCTCCTTGACATCTTCGCTAATTTGGCGCCATCGAACGCCGCTTACTTGGTCATCTCGAGCAGAGGCGCTACAAAGGAACTGAACTTCCACATCGCCTTCTTGGCCGTTGGCCCTTCCACTAGCGCGGAAAAACTGTGTGTAGAGCGACTTCTTGTACGATGACACACGTGCTTGCATTTTGCCATGGGTGAACTCTTCGTACTTCGAGATTGGGGCCTCGTCATCATAATCATATGCGGCCAGCTCCTGTACCTCGTGGGTTTTCGTTGCCTTCACGCTATGGTCTCGCACGCTGTCTTCAGCGGACCCACTACCTTGCTGTTTGGCAGAATCTTTGGGGCGGCGCTTTAAGTTCACCTTGCGGATTAGAACGCCTGGACAGATCTCGTAGACCCACCGGTCCACGACGTCGACATATTGCAAGCACATCGGCCGCACCTTCTTCGCTGCCGCTCGCGCGAAAGCCAGGTACTCGTGGCCGTCGCTTCCCTCCTCAGAAGCTTTCTCGCCACCGACTCGCTCGCTCGCTGGCGCGTCGAGTGCTTGCTGTTCCTTCTGCAGCGGGGACAGCGGCAGAAAGCACTCGAAGCGCTGGCCAGACTCGGTCGTCACGAACTGGGTTCGCAGTTGTTCGCTCGCATCCGTCGGAGGCACGAACCCGTCGCGGCTCGAGTGGATCTGCACGACGTAGCTCGGGTCGGTGGTCAGCGTCGCGGCGAGCGCGGCGGAGGCCGCCCAGGCTCCGGCGACGAGACCTGTGCACGGGCGCATCTCGTGACGTTCACTTACGTGGCGGCTTCGTAGGATTGGTTCAACCTCCTAAAGGAGGTTCGCCGCACTTAGCGAGGTCGGGGCCTAAGTTCTCCTCACAGATGACGGTGCTTCGGCGAGCAATCGAGCGAATGAGAGGCGTTCTCAGAGTCGCGCCAGTGGCCAATTCTCAGCATGGCGACAACTTCGTGGACGTGGCCCTTGGCGGCATCGGCGGCGGCCTTCGCCGTGGGCACGGCCACCACGATCGCGCTTCTACCGCCGCTCCAGCGCCGCCTGCGCAATCCTGAAGTGGCCGCCCAGATTCCGCTCTCGTCGTATCTCTCGTTCGACATCAGCATCCGATTTCGCTCGTACCTACTCGGCAAAGGCGGCGTCTCGAAGAACCTCACCAAGATCCCGGATGTAGAGACCTTAACGCCGGGGATCATCCGCATTCTAGGAAAGAACCCGAGTCGCATGACGTTGCTGGGAACCAACACGTACCTGCTCGGCGAAGGGCCCAAGCGCCTTCTCATCGATTCTAGTGATGGCAACTCAGCGTATATTGCGAACCTGCTGGGCGTTTGCGAGGCACACGGCGTGGATGAGATCACAGACTTGGTCGTCACACACGGCCACATTGACCACATCGGCGGAGTGCTTTGCGTGCGCGAGTCGTTCCCAAACATCAAGATCTGGAAGTACATGCCTCCTGGAGGCGCCGATCGCAAGCTACGGTACACGAACTCCATGTGCGAAGACCTACTCATTGAACCGCTATCCCATCACCAGAGCTTCTCGATTCCTGGAGCGAATGCGGTGTTACGCACTGAGTACATGCCTGGCCACTGTGCCGACCACGTCTGTTTCCTCCTCGAGGACAAGACGACCTCCGAGCTGTCTCTGTTCTCTGGTGACTGCATTCTTGGCGAGGGTAGCTGTATGTTTGACTCTCTTGGAGACCTCATGAACTCGCTACTGCGCCTTCGCGCACTCGCCCCAAAGGTCATCTATCCAGCCCATGGCCCTGTTGTCGAGAAGGCTGCTGAGAAGATCGAAGAATATATCTCGCACCGCTTAGACCGTGAGCAACAAGTTGTAAAGGCGCTGAAGTCGACAACGCACCCGGTTTCCCCCAAGGAGCTCGTTGAAGTTATCTACGGAAAACTTCCGTTTGTCCTGGGACTCGCGGCACAGAAAGCTGTGGTGACACATCTGGAGAAGCTTATCCAAGAGAATCGCGTCCGCCGAACTGACCCGTCGTCATGGTTTGGTACGGCAACCTATCAGCTCGCGTAGATGTAGCAGCATGCTCCTCATCAACAGCACGATGTCTACAGGGGATGAGTTATCCGTTATCGAAGGTGATAAAGTTGCGAATTGCATGCGTTTTTCCAGTCTTCACCTCGTCATTCAGTGATCCACAGTGCCGTTACGGGAGTCACCACAGCATTTCCCTCCTTCGATCGCAGCCTACTCCGACAGCAATGACCAACCAACCTCCTCCAGTCGCGGACATCGCGTATCCCATCCCGAGCGACGTCACGTCGGACGACCAGACCTTCGTCGGTTTGGCGCGCGTCGCGGTCGCGACTAACGACCGGTGCGTCCTCGCGCGCGACGGTTCAATCCTCACATGAATATCCACTCATCTGCAACTCTGATCCACAGCGAGCGCGTCAAGAACGACGTCATCCTCCAAATGGCAATCGCAGAAGTCACCGAG
>JAADVR010000714.1:0-17764 GCA_023335855.1 Pythium scleroteichum
GCACGTCCGGACCGAGCGCCTTGATCTCCTCGACGGTCTTGGCGCCGACTTCTTCGTTCAAGTCCCAGATGACCACGTGCGCGCCAAGCGTGGCGAACTTGAGCGCCATGAGCCGGCCGATGCCCATGGCGCCGCCCGTGATGAGCACGACGTCGCCCTCGACCGACTTGTAGCTGTTGAAGAAGAGACCCATGGCCAGGGGGGAGGTGGAGAATTGGGGAATGAACAAGGCTGGTGGGCTGGAGCTGCAGGGGCAGGGAGGGCCACGTTGAAGTGGTACGTCATCCGATGGATGTCGCCTCGCCTTCGGTTAGTCGACGGCTCCAGTTGTGGTGGGTCTAAGGAGGGATGACGTGTGTTTACGGGCCACGCGCGACATTTGACAAGGAAGCCACCCGCTCGCTATTAGTTGCAGCGATGAGTCCGCCGCAGCCATCACCACAACTCGACTCTCTCGCCCATGAGCCACGACGACCGAGGTTCCATGGATCCCACCACGTCAGATGAGACAGCCACGAGCGGGATGACCGAGACTATTAAAATAGTACCGGTACTAGTTAATACTACTCGCGACAGGTAATAATATATCGTTTCTTCCATGGACACCAAGGCGAATGTGCTGGCGGCGGCGTTCGGGCGACGGCTCGTCGAGGGCCGCGACGAGTGGCGCGGCGTCTCGGACGTCGTGCGCTCGTCGCTGCTGCTGCTCCACGGCGAGCTGCGGCGTCAGGAGGCAGCGCGCCGCGAGGAGCTCCACCTGCTGCGCGAGGAGCTACGGTTGGTGCGCGAGCAGCTACAGCTCTCGCAGGACGCGCTGCGCATGGCCACAGCGACGCCGATGCCCGTGGCGCCGGTGTGCGGCTGCGAGCGGCAGCTGCGCAAGCTCCAGGCGCGCGTGGAGCGAGCTCGCGCGACGCAGCGCGAGTGGCAGGAGCTCGTGGTGCGCGCAGCCGAGCAGCAGCAGCGGCAGCTGCAGCGTGTGGAGAAGCAAGTGGACCACGTGATACACGACGGAAGCGACAGCGTGACGAGAGCAGCGAAGGAGGAGGAGAAGGAGGAGGAGAAGCGAGCGGAGACAGGCAGAGAGAGCGAAGAAGACGCGGTTGTGGGGAACGAAGAAGCGCGGTCTATGGGGGGAGCTTCGACACGCGAGCAACACGCTCGAGAGGACGCCCACGGCAGTGGGATAGAGCCGCGAGGCGACGCGCAGCCGACGCGGCCTGCTTGCGCCCACGCGTCGCTGCGGCGGCGCTACCATCGCGAGCGCGAGCGGCAGTTGCGGCGCCTCGACCGCCTGCGTCGCGTGCCTCTGCCGTCGTCCGACGGGTGAGAGGCCTACGCAGAGCGGAGGAGGAAGAGCTGGCCCAGCGGCGGTAGTTGGCTCTCGGTGTCGCGCGCGACGACTCCCGCGTAGGCAGCCTCGAGCACGCGCACGGCCTCGCGCAGAGACAGACATGCGCTGAGCTCGACGATGCGCAGGCGGATGGCCTGCCACAGCAGTGCGCCAGTGGAGGACGAGGCGTCCAGGGCCGACACGCTGCTGGCGACGGCGACGGCGATCCAGACAAGCGCGCGGTCGGACTCGGCTTCGAGAAGCGACGGGAACGCAGTGCCTTCCACGGGGCGAGTCGTGCGGATCGCCAGGCACGCGTCTCTGTGGACGGCCACGTAGCGGACCGACGACAACTCGACTTGGCTCGCGAGTCGGAGCTCGAACGCGGCGTCTTGGTCACTGTGATGGTCTCGTTCGGCAATCTCCAAGAGCTCGAGTTTGGCGCCGTCGGCTGACAGTCGCAGCTGCACCAGCGGATCCTCTCGGCTCTTGGCCGCGTCTCGCAGCCACTGGCCTCGCTGAAGCTGCTTGAGCGCGTGCGCGTAGACTTGCTGCACGCTCGCCACGCGCTGCTGGAAGGAGGTCTCGCCGGAGATTTCATCCGCAGTCTACGAGCAGGAAGGTTAACGTCCCTCTCGCCGGGCTCTGTAGCGCATCGTGCTTTTGCGTACGTTGCTTCCTTGGTCGGGCGGCTTGACTTGCAAAAGCTCCTGCGAAGCCAGGGCGTCTGTGAGTAGAACAAATGATTGTACACCATGGAAGCGACGCACGAAGAAGAGCTCTTGCGTCTTCCGCGGATGCAACGGCAGTCGGTTCGCGTCGTCGCGCTGGTTCTCGTGCTCCATGATCAGTCGCTCGCTGCGTCGGTTCGCCGTTTCCTACCACGCGACTGTTCACTTTTCGAATCGACGAAGCCGACATGACCAAGTCCAAGGACGCCGACCTCGCGCTCGAGTCGCTCGAGCCGATTCGCCAGAGCATCCGGTGAGCGGCGTCTTGCTTCTCGGTCTCTTTTGGCACGAGTCTAATCCCTCTCTTCACCAGTCGTCTATGCGTTCAGGACCAGTTCACGTGGGAGCAGTCCTGGAAGGTAAGCCTTCCCGTCCATCGCTCCGTTTGTGTAGTTAGGTCGGAGCCTCACGCCTTCTCTTCGCAGTCGGTCTTGTGCGACGTGACTCAAGCGCGTCGCGGCCTGCTGCTGCGCGACGTCTTCCAGCAAACGCTTGAGCTCAACAATGTCGTGCTCACCAAGACGGCCCTCGAGGCTGTCGTCGAGCAGTTTCAGCAGCCCAACGGCGCCGTCCACGCGCTCAAGTTCCTCCACTGGATCGACCTCAGTCGCCCCGCCGACCACGTCGACCCAGAGCTCGTCTTTGTTCGACTCCCGCAGCCCTACCGACGCATCATGAAAGTGCTCGAACGCGACATCCTCGACGCCGCGTGGGAATCAATCCGAACGAGCAGCGCCAAGTACAAGACCGAGACGTCGGCGGCACTCTCGGCTCGGTCCGCGCGCTCGAGCGTGCTGCTCTCGCATCCGCAGGACGAAATCGCGGCGCTGCAAGACGACTTCACCGTCGCCAAGAAGCGCTGCTGCAAGTCATTCCGCGAGATTGCGGCGCCGTCGTCCTCTTGCGTCTCGGTTATCGCTGTGAAGACCCACTGGAGGTGGCCATTCGCTGTGATCACGTGGCGTCAGACGCTAGAGAACGATGCGGTCGGACTGGTGCTTCAGCTGTTGCAGACGACGCCAAACTCGTCGCTCGCTACGATCGCGATGGAAACTCCCACGTTCGGCGACGGCAAAGAGCTTCGCTTGGTCCAAAGCAGTGATCTTCATGGCTTTGGAGGAACGGGCGAGACGCCAGAGACACGATTGGCGATCGCAGTACACTTGCAAGAGCTGCAGCGATCCTCAGCGACGGAAGCAACGCCGTCTACTCCGGCAGACCAGGTGTTGGTGTACGGATTTACAATCTCCTCGGCCCAGACCTCGCCTGCGTATCAGCTGGTGTCACTGCCGTTAGTCGATCCTGCTGAGACCGTGACAGCGTTGTCGCTCTCGCTGGACGCGTCGTATCTCGCTGTCTCCACTTCCAAAAACGAAACGACCGTGTACGCGCTCCCGTCCTCTCCAACGCAGGAATCGGCCGACACGCCGCCGCCACTCTCGCCTTCAATTGTGACCAGGCTTGCCAGTGACGCCGCGCCGTCAGCGTCGTACTTCCTCCAGCCGCCAGTCGTCGAGTCGCCGCACCCACCAGCGAGCGCGACGGTCTCACCTCCATACGCCATCGCGATAGTCGCGCGCAAGACCCTCTCCAAGTTCGTCCTCCCGTCTCTGCAGGACAGTGCGACTTCTTCCCCGGCTCCAGTGGTGTCTCTTCCGCATCTCACCGCAATCACCACCTCCTCCATCGACTCGACGTCGCAATTCATCACCATCGGACTTGCCGACGGCCTGGTTGTCGTGTGGGACGCGCTGGAGCACCGCGCCCACATCATGCTGTCGCCACCGTCGGCGCTCGTGGGCTCGCCAGTCGACTCGGCTTTCATGTATGGAACCCAGTTCGTCGTCGCTCTCTTCCTCGCACCGCAGCAACTGCACTTCTATGATATCACGAACCGAGCGGCGCCGTCTCTTCTCCGCGTCGTGACTCCGCCACAGCCATCGAACCGCATCGAAGCCCAGGCAGCCGAGCCCGTTCGCTTCCGCTCGCTGTCCGCCCGCACGCCGTGGCTCGATGTCCCCGTCGCAATCGTCGAGTTCTCGAACGGCTACGCGATGCTCCACGACGTGCGCAACGGCGAGGCCATGGCGAGCGTTCGTGTCCCCAAGACTTCAGACCTCCGTCTGCACAATGAAGCTGGAAGCGACAGTCTCGTCGTACTCACGCCATCGCCCGTGCTCTTCGGCTGGAGAGACTTGCTCACCACGGCATTCCCGTCACTCGGTACGGTTTTGGAGGAGAAGCGACTGGATCTCTCGGTTGCCAACGCCAAGCGCGTCTTCCTCGCCAGCGTCGACGTGTCCAACGTGCCGTTTCCCAGTGGCTTGACGCTCTCGGTCGGGGCCAGACCCTCTTTGGAATCCGTTCTCCTCGCGACTGCCGGGCTCTCGCGTATGCCTCCTCCTTTCCACTCGTCCGAGTCTCTCACTGAATCGAAAAGCTCGTCGAGCCTGTCATCGCACACGGATAGCCGCACCTCGCTCGCCTCGCCGCCTGGAGCCGCCGGACAGAATGTCCACCAAGGACCCGAGCCCTTCCCACCACTCGTGGAAGTTGCGACGCAGCCGTACAAACCCGATTTCGCCGCGCTCTTCGAACGCTCCTGTGAGGAAGATCTCGCGAGCAACTCGGCCGCACAGGCCGCGAAGCTCCACCGGAGAAGAAACGAGCTGCTCAAGATCCTCACGGCTGCGTGGTGATGCATCCTCCCGATCGACGCAGTCTAAGGCAAAACACTCGTTGAGGCGTGTGAGGAGCTCTCGGGCGGACAGTCGCGCGGCGGCTTCAAACGCAACGCACTCGTCGACGAGCCGCCTCACAGTCTCGGGACATTCGGGCGAAGGCTCGGGACGTAGCCTTCCCGTGCTCACAAGCATCGCGGTCTGCGCGGCCCTGGCGGAGACGCCACGATCGCTCGCGTGGTCCGTGAAGCCCCCGTACGGGTGGGCACTCTTGTCCAGCTCCACGAGCAGCACACCGAGCGAGTAGACGTCGGCCTGGACGCTGTACCGCTCCCCGCGCAGCACCTCGGGCGCGATCCACGCCGCGGTGCCCACTTAGCCCGTCATGGTCTGGCTCAGTTCGATCTCGCGGCTGATCCCAAAGTCGCTCAGCTTGGCAACCCCCGTCTTGCCCAGCAGAACGTTCTTCGCTTTGAGGTCGCGGTGGATGATCGGCGTCTCGAACGCATGCAGGTAGGCGACGGCCTCCACAACGTCACAAGCCATCGCGAGCTTGGGCTTGAACCCGGCCCAATGGGCGAGCCAGTCACTACGGTGGTGCCGCAGCGCCGCGTGGAGGTCGCCGCCGCTCATGAACTCGATCACGGCCGCGACGTCTGCGAGGCTCGTCCACGTGACGCCCAGGAAAGCCACGATGCGCGGGTGGTCGAGGCTCGCCGAGAGGCGGATCTCGGCCAGAAACTGCGTGGGCGCCTTGTCGTCGCGCCACATGCCCGGCAGCATGCCCTTGACCGCGACGACCTGGCCGCGATAGACAGCCTTGTACACGACGCCGAAGCCTCCGCGCGCGATCACGCGGCCCAATCGGATCTCGCGCTCGTCTAGACGCCTGGCCAGCAGCGCGCGGTCGTTGCGCACGTCGTTGGACAAGTACCCGAGCGAGCAAGACGAGGCTTCCCCGTCGAGTTGGACGGGTCGGCTTGCGTCGTCAGCTTCTCTTGCTCGTCTTCGCCCGCCTCGCCGCGCGAGCGATCATAGAATCGGCACGCGAGCAACAACGCGGCCACGGCTGCCACGCCGCCGACGATCGCGACTGCAATCACTGGTGTCGACGAGGACGACGACTGCGTGGTGGGCTGCGCCGGCGTCAGGATCGTAGACGGCTCGTTGGACGACGTGGCTCGCCCTATTGCTCGCCCTGTTGATGTCATGTTCAAGCCTTCGCCGCCATCGCTGTCTCCACTGGCACTGCTGCTGCGACTTGGCGGCGCTACGTTGACAAGAGGCGTGTCTGACAAATTGCTAGGAGGAGGATTCTCTGGAACCAAAGCCGACGACCCGGAATGCGAACCCGGCCGAGCAGTCGAGGTTGACGTCGAAGTCGGCGAAGGCGAGGTGGTTGGTCCCCGTCCACCACTTCCCGACGACGCCGAGTCTTTCGGTGGGGGTGGATCACGCAAACGGCCTCGCCAGCTCCACCAAAACGGCTCACGATCTCGAGGCGCGCCGTCGAGTCCGAGCACGAGCCTGAGCGCGCGACCGTCGACAGCTTCATGAACGAGTTGAGACGAGCGAAGTCGGACTCCTGAAGCTCAATTTCAAGCGGAGACTGCGCCACTACGAAGCTGCCACGCAGTACACCCAGCAGAAAACAATTGTGAATCTGCACCGTACTGGGATGGAGGGTCTCCACCACGTCACTTACATATTGAAGGAGCCCATCGACGCGGGGAACCGACAGCCGCGGATCGTGCGAAGATAACAATCCGAGCAGGACCTATGATCCCAGGTGAGTTAGCAGGCTTTCGATAGATGCGCTCAGCGTTTGCGCACAATACCGTGAGGGAGCTCGGAAAGTCGAGGTTTTCGATCGTTGTGAGCTGCGGGTTGTTGCTGATGGACCTATTGTGCAAATGCCATGACAGTTAGGCGCACGGCAACACACGTTCGCCGAAGCCTTTCCAACAGAGGGAGAGTGCGTTTTCACAGGGGCTTCGGCGCGACGATGAGCTGGACCATCCAATTGAATGAACTCCACTCGCTGGATTCACACCAAGGAGGCCACTGAATTGTAGCAGCGAGTTACAGCCTGTCTCTACCCCCACCCAGGAGATCACCCCAGCTTGCCACCGACGTCCACTCTCCAGATTCGCGCGGCAGCCTCCTTCTCGCCATTGTGGAGGCCTCTTCCCCGTCGCCATCCATGGCCACCACCGTCTGCGAGTCCACGAGGGCCACGCCGCCGGAAGCGCCAACGCTCATGGCCTCCAAAGACACCCCGGCGACCGAGGCCTGGATCGTGCTCCCCGACTGCCGACTTGTCCGCGTGCCGACCCACACGTATATTGAGCGCGATGGGCCGGTGGTGAGACTCTATCCATTGCAAGACGGCTTTGTCGGGTTCGAGCACGTCGAGAGCGTGCCGAGTGACCTCGAGAGCCTGTACGTGAGCTGTGCTGGCCACCTCTCTCCGTCGTTGTCCTTACCGCCGTGGCGCACGATTGCAGGCGCATCCACTGACCGGCCCCGTCGATCTCACCAGCGCCAAACGACTGCGAGACGTGTGAGCAGCGAGCCAAACATGCCTTCTCGTGGAGACCGCGGACTGACCTTCGAGTGGCCCATCAGCGAAATTCTGAACGCGATCACGACCAGCGAACTCGACCTCAAAGTGCACCGTAACTCAAGCTTGCACTTCCCTCACGCAACATCATTTCGTGCCAGAACCTTGCGGGATCCGGACTTGGCATCCATCAAGAATATCAGGCTCCCCGCAGGGCTCACATATCTGTACGTGGCCGTGGGCTTTGGGCTGCTCGTGTCTATTCGCAAACGTGTTTGGTCCTCGCACAGCGATCTTGCTCATAGCAACATTCGCAGTATCGGCTTCACGATCCCGCCGCAGTTAACAGCACTGTACGGATCCGTGTCCCGCCTTGCCTTCCATCATTTTGACTATTAACTTCGGCTTCTGCAGGAACATGGGAGGAAACCCTCTCACAAAGCCCGAGCGCATCGACTTCCCTGACTCGATCGATCTCCTGTACGTGACTCTTGCACTTTCGTGCTCGTGAATTCACCGGAGACACCGAGTTGTACGCACAGAATGTTCTCGACGACATTCGTGAATACAGTGCGAGGCTGCAAGCTCCCGGTGTCGTTGAAAGCCTTGTACGCTCCGCCCACGATAGTAGACTCGCTCTCTTCGTCTTGACTCCTGGTTGCATTCCTGAAACTATGGTAGAATTATGGAAGCCACCCCGGTCATCACCACGTTCGAGATCCGCGAGTCAGACCTGAAGACACTTGGCAACTTGGAGAGTGCCTACTTCAACACAAGCGTCATGAGCTGCTCGGACCCGACTGCTTGGCTGACGAAGATCGGAAGCCGATCGGTCTGTGTCATCAGCGGTGAGTCCCTCGTTGCTCGACTCGCGAACGCTTCGCATGGGCTGACTCGACAGGATCTATTCCGCGGCAGACGCTCGCTTTGACGAATTGTACAGCGGACCAGTCCCAGGACCGAACGACGGTAGCGACGCAGGATCAATGGAAGACATCACGACCATGACGCCACCGCCGAACTCTCCAGAGATGGGGGCACCGTCTCTACGGCCGACCACAGCGATCACTCCCTCGTTAGAACCCAAAACAACGACCGCCGGGCCTCCGACCACAACCACAGCAAAGCCAACCGCTCCCCCAATCGTCGTCTCCAAGCCCACTGATCGGCCCACATCGGTGAGTCCAGCCAAGCTCCCCGAGCTCCCAATGCCAGAACCGCGAGCGAATGGGCGGGCCCCAACGGCAGCCACCGGTTCCCGCGCGGTCCATCGGAAACAGACTCCTCCATGCCGTCCGCATCCTCCTCGCTCACCCGGACGGCCATGCTCGCCACCGCCGGTGTCTTCGCTCTGCTCTCAATTCTGCTCATCGCCCTCCTTTGTCGTCGCCGTCGCCGCCGTCTCCCTGCCGCGTACTCGACCTCCGACTACGCGCAACTCGCTGACGAGGCCTCAGCCGAAAGTAGCGTTACTTTTCTGCCCAACGTCGTGCGGTGACCCGCTTCTGATCACGACGAGATTCGACCCGAGCGAGTGCTCGCGACTGGGCGCACGAGTACCATCTCGCTCGCCTCATACCGTGGCCGCGCTGTCGCCGTCAAGCGACTCACGACACAAGATGACACCGAAACTGCTCGCTTCATGGCCGAGGTTCGTGTGGCTGCCAGCCTGGACCACGACAAGATCGCCGCGTTCGTCGGCATCGCATGGTCTTCGGCCGCCGACGTGGCATCCGTTGTCGCCTTCATGCCTGGAGGTGATTTGGAGTCGGCCCTTCGCACACACAACACGGAGCCATCAACGACATCTCGCTGACTTACTCGGTGGGGAGCTGCTCGCACGAAGTTCAAGAACAAGCTCGCTATCGCTTCCGATGTGGCCGAGGCTGTCGTGTACTTGCACTCGTTCCACTCGCCCATCATACACGGCAACCTGTGCGCCAAGCACGTTCTGCTGGACGAGAGCGGCGGCGCAAAACTCGGAGGCGCGGCTGTCGCACGCGAGACGACGCTGGACGCGATTGAGGCGAGAGAGGTCGGCACTGCTGGCACCAGAGGTCCTGCGTGGAGCCCCTATGACGGTCAAGAGCGATGTCTACGCGTTCCGCGTACTACTCGTCGAGCTCGACCGCCACGGGCACCCGTTCAACGAGCACCAGAGCGAGTGGGGCGGAAGCACGACAAACGCCTCGCTGGCCACGAAGATTCTTGACGGCTCACTACGACCAACGGTAGGCCCAGAGTGCCCAGGCGACGTGGCGGAACTGGCGAAAGCTTGCCTTGATGAAGATCCGACCCAGCGGCCGACAGCGATGGAAGTGTCGTACCGACTACGAGTTGCGCGGTGGCAGCTTGAGGGTCCCTAAGTCACACCGAAATCACCACGGAACATCCTACGTAGAGTATCATCCCATACACCATGTTACAGAGCCGTTACCTTAGATCCTTGCTAGCTTCCACGCCTTCAACGCCTTTAGTGGGCGCTTGGGTACTTTGCGATAGAACGCTGGCTGAGACGAGAGCGATGCCAACAGAATGCTCGTGGATGACGAGCCAGCTGGAGGTCTCCATCGGTCCGCCGCGGTGTTGATTCGATCAACCTTTTCGATCTCGCCAGCCGAGACGAGTTGCGCAATAGCTGTCGTGATTATGCTGAGTGATACGTCGCCGCTGGCCACGTCTGTGTCGTTCACCACGCCGTCGACGATCTCTGTGATGGCAAACTCCCGTCGGAGATCGATCCTGGACAGAATCGACTTGGCGACTTGGTCGACCTGCGCCTGGGCCGACGGCGTCGCAAACTGAACCGTCGTGTCCTTGACCTTCGTGGCCTCCGACTGCGGCTCGATCTGCTCGCCGGTGATCTTGTTCGTGGTCAACGGAGACACGTACATGCTGCTCTTCTTGTACTGGTTGTCACGGTGATACATTACGCCTTCGTACTCGAACGAGAGCGTCGACGAATCGGATGTGTACGTCTTGCGCAACTGGCCAGTGCTCGCATACAGCAGCTCCGAGTAGCTGAGCTTGCCTCGCTTGGATCGAACAGATGCGCCGCCCGTGGAGGTCGAGCCACCGACCTGTCCAGGCATAGGATACCAGTTTTGAGAACTCGGCAGCGGCGATGCATCCACGGGCTCTTGGTCTTCCTCCTGTGGCAGCGAGCAGCTCGCTCGCGACGGGTCCCAGTGGTTCATCGAGCAGTACCACTTGTCTGGCAGCGTTGACGACTTGATATGAGCCGGCAACTTGCGCCACTTGAGGCACTTCTCACACTGCGCCCACTCGAGAACAACGCTCTTGACGCCCGCCAACGCTATCTTGCTGCGCGCATCATCCACCCCACTTGATTGAGACGACGAAGTCGTGACCCCTGCTATGGTGGCGGTGGCGAAGTGAGCTGTCGGTGTCGAAGTCTTCTTGCTTGGCTTGGAATTTGACTGTTTAGTAGAGCTCTCTGGATTCTGGTTGGGTGGTAACGCCGATAGGTCCTGCGCAGAGTCTGACGACTTGAGACGCTTAGCTGGCCTTGCCGAGCTCGGCTTCTTGGACTGGCTCTTGGACAAGTACGCCTCCACCTCGGGTGGGTTCGGTGCCGAGCAGCTCGCGAGCTCGGGAGCCCACGTGTTGAGGCTACAGTACCATGCGGTTGGCAAGGTGTTGGCGCTCGAGGGCACGACGCGCCACTTGCCACAGTTCTTGTTGTCACACTGCACCCAGTTGACCTCGCCGTACTTTTCCTTTAGCTTGAGCTTGAGCTTGCGCTTCTTTGAGTCCTTGTCCGGCTTCTTCGCCTGTTTGCTTTTGTCCTTGTCCCCAGCGGCAGCGTCACCGGCGGCAACGGTTGCCTCCACAGCGAGTATATCTGGCGCGCTCGATTGCTTTGTGAGCTTGGCTTTCTTCGGCGCGGGGGTGGACACCTCGCCAGCGCCACTCGCCCGTTTCGACGGTCGGATCTTCTTGGTTTCGACGACCTCTTCGGGCACCTCGCACGACGCGAACGCCTTGTTCCACGAGTTCATCTTGCAGTACCACGTCTCAGGCATCGCGTCGAGATCGACTTCCTTGGGCACGGTCCGCCACTTCTTGCATTCGTCACACTGTACCCACTTCGCCTCGTCTTTCGGCTGTCCTTCGTCTCCTTCCTCGTCCCCTCGTTCCGGCCTTTCGTCACCCCTGCCCTTTCGTTTCTTCTTGCTCTTCTTCGATCGGCTCGAGTTGCCGAGCTTCTCTTTGGCAACCTCAGCGGCGCTACGGCCGGAGCTGCGTCCCTTGGCAGACTGCGACCCGCTGCCACTGTCCTCGTCACCTTCGTCGCCGTCGCTCGCCGTACCCTTGCCCATAGACCCTGTAGGTGGTGGGATCTCGACGCGAAGCGGTTCTAACTCCTCTTCCTCATGCGAGTCCACACGATCTCGAGTTTCTCCGGCAGTAGGAGAACCCGCAACAGCGTTGTGTTCCACTCGTTCGGTTGTTTCGTTACACGGTTCTTCGTGTGTTACGGTCTCAGAACTCGTTTCGGGAGCTGACTCAGAGATGTGTTCCTGAACATCGTCGCTTGAGTCGACAGCGACCGGTTGGGGGGACACAGGAGGCTTGAGCTCTTCGCCCGAGTTTTTGTCCGGCACCTCGTCGACTGAGCTGGGCTGGTCTTCTTCCGCTTCACGCTTGTCCCCAACAGACGCCGAGGCTGGATCACTCGTGGCCTTGGTCTGCCCGCCCTGCTGGGGATCTTGCTTGACGACGACGGCCGCCTCCTTCTCCTCGAGCTCGTCCTCGGACGCCGTGGCTGCCGACCGGTTGTCCGCGTCTTCGTCGTCCTCCGCCTTGCTGCTCTTCGTGGATTTCTTGCTCTTCTTGTCGTCTTTGTCGTCCTCCCTGCCGCGTTTCTTGTCTTTCTTGCGTTTCTTCTTTTTCTTTTTCTTGTCCTTTTTGTCTTTCTTGCTCGCGTGCTTCTTGGCGTCGCCGGCGTCGTCGTCGTTCTCCTCCGTGCGTGGCGACGAGGCCGCGACCGACAGCGCGTCCGCCGACGCCACACGTTTCAGCGCCGGCGCGGCCTTTGGCTCCCCGCCGTCGTTCTTGCCTTTGTCCTCGTCGGCCGCTTCTTCCTTCACGGCGGCAGCTGGCGGCGGCGGGATCGGCGCGTCGCCTTCGTGCTTGGGGCAGATGATGCGCTTGCCCGGCAGCGGCGTGACGCCCGAGCGCGGGAGGCAGCTCGTGTGGTAGGCCACGGGGCAGCGCGTGCAGCGCACGGGCTCTTTCTTGGCGCCGCCCGACTGCTCGCACGCGGCGCACGTGTGCAGCGGGCAGATGAAGCGCGAGCCGGCGATGCGCGCGAGCGGCAGCGTGGCGATGCAGTCCTGGTGGTAGAACTTGCCGCACGAGAGCGCGCGGCACTTGACGACCTCGCGCAGCGGCTCGCGCTCTTGCGCCGGCGCCTCGCTCGACTCGGAGGTCACGACGCCCTTCTGCTTGCAGTGGAAGCAGACGTGCGTGCCGGCGACGCAGCTCGGGCACTTCCACGCGTCGCGAGACGCCGTCGCCGGCAGCTGCAGGCACGCGAGGTGGAACGCCGAGACGCACGAGCCGATGCAGACCACGAGGTCGCCGCCCTCGCGCTCGCAGACGCCGCATATGTGGTCGGGCTTGGCGGACGTCGGGGTAGGCGCCGACGGCTCGGGCTTGGGCTTGAGCGCCTGCTTGAGCTGCAGCTTCTTGCGGTGCTTCTTGGTGATGATGACACCGTCGTCGG
This sequence comes from Pythium scleroteichum, assembly GCA_023335855.1. NCBI lineage: Eukaryota > Oomycota > Peronosporomycetes > Pythiales > Pythiaceae > Pythium > Pythium scleroteichum. The sequence continues at coordinate 13,061 of JAADVR010000714.1, forward strand.
AACTGGCGCTCGAGTCGCTCTCGTAGGAGGCCGCGCCCGCGTCACCCCCGCCGCGCGTCGCCATACCCGAGATATGCTCTATCGAATGGTGTCTGTCGCAGCCGCTGAGAAGCTCTGGGGGCGGAGATATCGACCCGCGAAGACGACGCCTCCTGCGGCAGTGCGGGCTTCGAGGCAAATATTGCTGTTGTGTGTGGGGGACACCACGGGAGGGGCCTCCCGCCGGGCACTAAATTTAAAGCAATACCCGAAAGAGTGACGTTAGGGACTATGTGGACCACGCGTGGTAGAGTCTATGACTACCCGGTCGCCCATCAAGCAGCTCTCTGGCTGTGGTGGCCCACAAGCCACGAGACCACGCGACCAAGATGCTGTCGGCGTTGGTCTCCCGCGCCACGACGCTGCGCTCGGCGGGCACGCGCTCCATCTACGTGAAAGTGCGCGACGGGCAGGACGCCGAGCGCCTCGCGAGCCGCGTGCACGGCGTCATGAACGAGGACGGCGTCTTCAAGAGCCTGCAGCTCAAGCGCTTCCACGAGAAGGGCACGACCAAGCGCAAGCGCAAGATCGAGGAGCAGACCATCCGCCACGCCAACCGACGGATCGGATCCATGATCGACTTCATCCTCAAGCGCAAGAAGTTGTACGTGCCGCTTGCTGCTATGTCCCATGCTGGCGATGGAGACTCATGGTGTCGCGTGTGGTGGTTTGTAGCGGTTTCTAAGCCAAGACTTGCGGCGCTCGACCACGATCCAAGGCAGTTAGACGACAGTAAAGATAATCGAGAGCGAGGCAGTTGCAGAGAGAAGGAGAAAAATGACAACGATCGTGTTTCATTAGCGTGAGGATATGAAGTGCGTTCTGCTGGAGGTGGGTAGGTTGGTGGGGGGGAAAGAGATCAGAGGTCGTCTACGCGAGCCACTTCTTGACGTTGGCGACCTGCTCGAGCACGGCGCTCTTGCTCGTGCCGCCCGTGACGTTCTTGCGCTCGACGCTGACGTCAAAATCCCACACAGCCAGCACGTCCTCAGTGAACTGCGGGTGCAGCGAGCTGAGCTCTTCGAACGTGAGCTCGTTCAGCGCCTTGTGCTTGTCTTCTGCGAGTCGCACGGCGGCGCCGGCGACGTGGTGGGTCTCTCGGAACGGCACGCCCTTGCGCACGAGGTACTCGGCCAGATCGGTCGCGAGCATCTCCGTCACCAGGAACGACCGCATCTTGTCGCCGTGCGGCGTCATCGTGGCCAGCACGCCCGTGGCGATCTGCACACAGTCCATGATCGTGTCGATCACGTAGAAGAGCGCCTCCTTGTCCTCCTGGAGGTCCTTGTTGTACGACCGCGGCAGGCCCTTGAGCGTGACGAGGAAGCCGTTGAGCCGGCCGATGACCGCGCCCGACTTGCCGCGCAGCAGCTCGAGCGCGTCCGGGTTTTTCTTCTGCGGCATGAGACTGCTGCCGGTGCTGTACGCATCCGCCATGGTCACAAACTTGAGCGTGTTGTAGATGATGAGGTCCTCCGAGAGCTGCGAGAAGTGCACCATGAGCATGGACGCCCAAAACATGAACTCAGCGATAAAGTCACGGTCACAGACGGCGTCGAGGCTGTTGGGCGTGACCTTGCTGAAGCCGAGCGCCTTGGCCAGCGTCTCGCGGTCGAGCCCGAACGAGTTGCCTGCGAGCGCGCCACTGCCGAGCGGTAGCACGTCCACACGCTTGGTGAGATCCGTGAGTCGCTCGGCGTCGCGCAGCAGCGCCGTCACGTGCGAGAGCACCCAGTGCGAGAACCGGATGGGCTGCGCTGGCTGCAAGTGGGTGAAGCCGGGCATGAGCAGCTCGACGTGGCCCTCGGCGAGCTGCGTGGCCGCGCCGATGAGCTCTTTGAGCGCGTCCTCGATGGTCTTGATGGCCGACTTGAGGTAGATGCGCACGTCTGTGGCGACCTGGTCGTTGCGGCTGCGGCCCGTGTGGAGCTTGCCGCCGACAGCGCCGATGAGCTCGGTGAGCCGGCGCTCGTTGGCCGTGTGGATGTCCTCGTCACCCTCCTTGACCACAAAGCTCTTGCTCGCCCACTCGCTCTTGATGGCCTCGAGCCCGTCGACGATCTGCGTGGCCTCGTCGGCCGTGAGCACGCCGCTGCGCTGGAGCGCCTGCGCGTAGGCCTGGCTGCCTTCGAGGTCGGCCTGCCACATGCGCTGGTCCACGGAGAGCGACTCGTTGAACTTGTCCATGATCGGGTCCACTTTGCCGCGGAAGCGGCCGCCCCAGAGCTTCTTCTCTTCCGCCGGCGCGCTCATGATCCAGAGAGAGAGCGGATCGAGAAATGGGCGCCCAGGAGCTCTTTCGCGCGGCCAGTGGCGCAATCACATTGCGAGGAGATCCGGAAAGATACTGAGATAAGACATCGGAAGAGATCCACAAAAGTGAATAACAGTACTTCAGTATGCAATATGTAGATTCTGACCTGGTCAAAAAATTTTAGGTACTGAGATAGCGAAGCGACACCGCCAACTCCGAGGTGGGTGCAGATTCTTGTGGTGCGGAAAGTGGGACACGGGGGTGCTATTCATACCGCCTAAATACCGGTATTTACTGGGGGTACAATTGCTGAGTGGCACACGCAAATGGTGGCGACGCCAAATGGAGCCGTTGCGGCCGACGCCGTGGCCTGGCACGACGAGGGCGTGTGGCAGCGCGCCGGTTTCTCTTCGTTTATGGACGCGCACGGCATCAGGCGGTCGGACCTCGTCGCTTGCGGCGAAAACGGCGCGGAACTCGAGGAGCTACGCTTCTTCCGGTGAGCTGCTAAGCAGCTTACATCTCCTGCCGCCTTTCTCACTCCCATGCCTTCCACTAGCATCAAGCGGGGAGATGCTGCGCTGACTGACGAGCAAGTAGTCGAGCGTGTCACGCATTCACTCGCGCTGGATGCGCCTGATGAAAACAGCGATGACCAGATCTGCAAACGCGTGTCGTGGGTCCCCGGCTTTTTCAGTCTGCCAGCGTCCACGCGCCTCGCGACGATCGACCTGTACCAGCAGGGAGAGCTCTACGGCATCGACATCTCGTCTGGCTTTGCGGTCACGCTGCTCGACTTGCAACCAGGTATGCCGCTACGGTTCCTTGGATAGAAATGGCTTGATAATGCTAAACTCCCCGTACCAGGCGACTACGTGCTCGATCTCTGCTGCGCGCCAGGGGCCAAGCTCACAATGATCACCGATCTGCTGGGCCAGCGTGGCAGCGTCACGGGCGTCGACTTTTCCCGCTCGCGCATCGGTGCGTGCAAGCAGCTCGTCCACAACTACAGACTCGTGCAGCCTCGCGACGCCGCGACGTCCTGGCGCTGCCGACTCTTCCACGCTGACGGCCGCACATTCAACGTTGGACCCTCGAGCGAGTGGGACGGTCAGACCACCAGCGCGTTTGAGGTCGTTCTGGATAGTGATGAGATCGCCAAGCGAGGCACCAAAAGCCAGCAACGCAAGCGCCAGAACAAGAGCGCGCGAGCCAGAGAGGCCAAGCGACTCAAAGGTCTCAGTGTTGAGCAAGTCGAGATTACAGAGACAGAGAATGAGAGAGTCTTGTACGACAAGGTGCTGGTGGATGCTGAGTGCACTCATGACGGTTCCATCAAGCACCTGCAGAAGCTGCACACCGAGGCCGCTTGGACGGCATACGTGGCCGACCACCTCAACGACAGCGAGGTCCAGCGCATCCTTGACCTCCAGGCCGCGCTCATCCGAAACGGTTTCGCGCTGCTGCGGCCCGGTGGCACGATGGTATACAGCACGTGCAGCCTCTCAGTCAAGCAGAACGAAGATATTGTGAAAGCCTTCCTGGAGACAACGCCGACAGCGACTCTACTGCCTATCGATACGGCGGGTATCCCGTGCGAGGTATGTTGCTGGAGCCTTGACTTGCCTGGCCTGGATCTTTGTTGTGACTTGGCGTTCTGGTGTGTGCTTAGCCCGGAAAACTGCGCAACACCGTGCGCTTCACGCCGGCGCATCACACGAGCGGGCTTTTCATCGCCAAGATCAGCAAAACCAAGAAGTAATAGATGTTCTGCCTGGAAGCACTCTGCGTCGTCTCCTAGTTCGCCTGGCCTGAGACATACACTGCGCGACGAGCCGCATCCACCATCTTCGTTTGGGAGCCCCTGCGTTGGCCACGGGTTTGACAGTAGGTGCTGGTCTCAGCGGCGGAATCATCTTCAATGGCGTATAATAGTCCAGGTTCCCGCGAATAAAGATGAGCTCGTCGTCCGGACACGCGGCAACTTCCCAGATCAGTCGAAAGCTCCACAGAAGCACGGTGAACAAGCGGTTCATCAGCAAGCTCTTGGTGCTCATGGAGATGATCTTGTGGTGGAAGTGGGCTTCCATAATCGTGCGCTCGCGAAAGAAACTCGGCCACATCGGAGAAGAAGAATCCGTAGAGGATGAACATGATGCCAGTGAGAGAGGCGAAGATGACAGGCAGCAAGAAGATCTTTCTGAACCCCAGGTTCTTCTTCACCGGCGGCGTCAATGCATCCACCATGAGCACGCTGTGGAACCACAACGACCACGCGAGCGCACCGAGCGTGCGGAAATCCCACTGAACCATGTCACAGATAAGGAAGATCGCCATGGTGAACTGCACCGATGAGAAGAGGAAGTCGAAGTTGTGGAGCAGCGACGTGATGAGCCCGCGGTGGAAACTGA
>JAADVR010000715.1:0-17718 GCA_023335855.1 Pythium scleroteichum
TCCAGTGATCTGCGTCGTCACGCTACACCACAAGTGGCCCGGCCCATGCAGCTCATGTTCCTGCGCGAGCCCGACCTACTCGACGAGAGCTTCCAGTTCCATGGGCTGAGCTCAAGGAGCGCTGGCGCGACTGCGGCGCGATCGAGTGGCTGCAAGGGTCTCGATGACTCGGTGACAGTGCTCGTCATGAAGGACGAGCGCCTGTTGCCGTTTCCACGGTTCTCCATGCGAGGATGTGTGCCATCGTTTCGAGCACAATTTGTTGCACATCTGCTGCTCAAGAATTGCGGGAGTCAATCAAGGCCTTGCTGCCATCAGAATTCGGATATATGTTCGATGGGTGCCCATCAGCCAGTCGTCATTTTGCTGCTCTTTTCGCAATGTTCATAGGCTCTCCTCCGGCGACCGGATGCTGCGCTACAACAAGGACATGTGGAGCGCTAAAACGACCCAGAAGCTCTGCCATTAAGAGGAGAACGTCGAGATCTACTTGTGTGGATCATGCCTTGAAAAATACCGTCGAGTATTTGATTTATTTTTTCGCGATTTTGGAAAAAAATCACTTCGGTATTTAAATACTCCGATCCCTGATCACCAGACCTGTATCGCGGTGCTGTCAATCGCGGTGGGGAGCTACGGAGAGCAAATGAATGACTCTCCCGCCTACGGACACGGCCCGGTGGCGTCGACGACCGTGAGCGCGCCGTTGCGGCACTTGGCGTTGAGGAAGAGGCACTCGTTGTCATAGGTCTTGCCGTCGGACGCGCAGAGCTGCTCGAGCTCCCTTGTGCAGTCCTCCTGGCACTGGTCACGCGCCGCGCTGGTCGGAGACGCTTGCGCTGCGAACACGGCGGCGTCACTGCGAGCAGAGCGGCGAGCTGCATGGCTGGAGAGGCTTCTCCGCTGGAGATTGGGGATTCGAAAGTGGCAGTGTGTCTACGCGTTGGATCCCATCCACTGGCAACCCAGGCACGCACTAGACCTGGCTCGATGGGTCACGTGGGGACGGTGAGTGAACAAGCCGCGGCGCCACAAGCATGGCTCTTACGAACACGACGTAAAAGCGGGTGGCTCTGACGGATGACGCCGTGGCTTGGAGCCAGCACCGCGGACTCATCGCTGGGAAGACCAAGCAACGATACAGTAGAGGAATGTATTGGAAATCGGAAGAGAGAGAGAGAGAGTGACTGCGTTCCGCCGTTGGGGGGTCTCACCGGTTGCGTATCCTCTCGATGTCGAGCGCCTTCATCTCGGACAGGTAGAGCGGGTTCACGCCGGCCCGCACGAGTTCGTCGACCTCCTGGATGCGGATGCGCTCGAGCTTGTCGAGCTCGCTCGCGAACTCATCCTTGAGCGCCTGGCCCTCGGCCTGCTTCTTGGCGAAGACCTGCTTGTGCAGCTTCTCCTTGTCCTCGATCTGCGACTGCAGCACTTTGCGGTGCGCGAGGCTCGCGACCTTGCGCTGCTGCGCACTCTCCTTGACGCGTGCTTTGTCGGCCTCGACCTGCGCCATGATCGACTCGTACTCCTTCTGCTGCATGGTCGCCTCTTTGATGCGCGCGCGTTGGCGGTGCATGGCCTGGGCCTCGCGCTCGGCTCGCATCTCCTCCATCTCCTGCTTTTGCTTGCGTAGCAGCGCGAGCTCGGCCTCGCGCGCCTGCCGTTCCCGGGCTTCGGCCGCACGCTTGGCTCGCAGCTCGTCGAGCTCGGCTTTCTCGTTGGCCATCTTCTCCTGCACGGACCGCAGCTTGGCACAGCGCAGCTCGGCCTCGTGGCGCTTACGGGCCTCTTCCTCTTCGAGCGCCTTCTGCTCCTCGGCTTTCTTGAGCTGGTACGCGAGCACTTTCTCTTCTTCCTCGCGCACGCGCCGCTTCTCGTCGGCCTTGCGCGCGAGCGCCTGCTCGTTGAATTTCTGGATCTCGACCATCGAGAGGCTCGCGCGCTCGGCCTTGCGCTTCTCCTTCTCGGCCTCTTCTTCCTGGTGCTTCTTGATCTTGGCCAGCATCTCGTTTGCCTCCTGAGCGACCATGCCCAGCTCCACTTCGCGCTGGCGCTTGCGTTCTTCGATCTGCTCCTCGAGCACCTTGCGGTCCTGGTACCGCTTGGCTTTCTTCGACTCGTCGACTTCTTCCTGGCGCTTGAGGTTCTTGAGCCGGTCGACTTCCATGAGCAAGTTCATCTTCTCGTCGTACACGACCTTCTCTTCGTCCAGCTCTTCTTTGAGCTTCTTCTGCTGGTCGCGGATCGTGAACGCCTGCGCTCTCGCGCCGAGCGTGCGGATCAGCTTGACGCTGTCGTGCTCCTGCTCCTTGAGCACCGTGGCACTGTGGAGCACTTCCTGCCGTTCCTGTTCCAGGAGCTGCTCGATCTGGCTCTTGGGCGCGCGCAGTGCGGCTTCTTCGCTCAGCTTCATCATGTGCTCCTTGCGTTTCTTGGACGAGAGCCGCTGCTGCTCTTGCTCAGCGTCGCGTCGTGCTTCGAGCTCTTCGAGGTCGGCCGGTGTGAGGATCTTGGTCTCGTGCTTCATGCGGTGGAGATCCGACTCACCGACGACCACTGTCGGCCGGGGCGCTTTGCCGTGGCCGTGCTTCAAGCGATGCACTGTTGGCTCTGGCTCTTGGTTCGTCGAGCCACCGACAATATCGCGTCCCGCTTGCATCGACCGGTCGCTCTTCTTGAGCGTCGAGCCCTTGGAGCTGCCGAAGAGCGTGTCGTCGACCTGTGGAGCGTGCGAGACGCGCCGGTAGCGTCGACTTGTCGCTACAGCCACGCCACTGCTTCCTCCTGACGCGCGGCTCGACGCCGACGCCGTTCGCATGCTCATGGCTGCCTTGCTGGGAAGATCTCACAGAAACGTGGCCGTGGTGGTCTCTACACGAGAGAGCAGAAAAGCATGATCAGACCCTCGGCGTGTGTCCATAAAAATAGGAAGCGACCAGAACCCGCGAGCCTGCCCATACAAAAAAGAAATCTATATTCCCTCACCGTGTTAGATAGACAACAAACCTAGTTGCGCTTCTTGCCGCGGCGCTCGCGGCCCTTTTGTGCGTTCGGGTTCATGCGGCCAAAGCCCACGACGATGCTGCTGTGCTTCTCGGCCTTGACGCCCAGGTCGTGGGCCACGTCCTCACCAAAGGCGCTCTGCATGACCTTGTTGTGCTGGCGCTGGCGCTGGCCCCAGATGCCCATCATGAGCTGGTCCTCGCGCAGCAGCAGGTCACCCTGACGGCCGCCCTTGGGCTTCGGAAGTGAAAACTTGGTGCCCGTGAGCTTGGTCGGGCGGTTCGCGCGGTGGTAAAAGACCATTTGGCCGTCCTGGCCGAGGCTGTAGGACACGCGCTCGAGCGTGTTGTTGCCGCACTTGGGGCAGAAGAGGCGCTCCATCTCGGTGGTCGTCGTGAAGCACGCAATGCACTTGAGAATCCACTGCTTGACACGCTTGATGAGCATGCCCTCCGTGGACAGCAGGCGCAGGCCGATCTGCAGCATGACGTTCTGCATCGAGAAATCGGTTGTGATACACGCGACCGAGATCTCGTTCTTGATGGCCTCGACGTTCTTGCCGTCGCCAAACATGGATCCCTTGAAGTCGGCCGAGTTGAGCGTGTTGATCCAGTTCTTACCGTCGTCGTCGGCCGCGCCGGCGTTGCTCGACGAGCCAAAGCCGCCGAGAATACGCGACTTGACCTCGGCCTTGAGGATCTCCGGCGCCACGGGCTCGGCGAACTCTGCCGACGCCTCTGCTGGCTCATCGGCCTGCGTCTTCTCATGGACAAACTGGCACTCGTCGCCGTACTTGCAGCCCTCGGGCGTGTTGAAGAACTTGCACGGGATCGCGACCTTGCGCTTCTCGCCGTCGACGTCGCCCTGAGCCGCCACCAGCGACTCGTGGTGGATGAACTTGCACTCGTCGCCAAACTTGCAGCCCATGGCCGTGCCAAAGAACTTGCACGGGTACCGCGCGCCGCTGACGATCTTGCCATTGGAGTCGCGCGTGACGGTCGCCGAGTTCTCCGGACTCTCCTTGAGGTGGTCGGCGCCGTTCTGCTCGACCTCGAGCATGTACGTGAGCGCCATGACGCGCAGATCCGTGAGCGAGAGCGACGCAAAGTCGCCCGTCTTGCGCGAAAAATTGGCCACGGCCTTGAGCGCCTCGGCCGACGGCTCGCGCTGCTGGATCGTGAAGGGCAGCGTCTCGAGGATCGTGCGCGAGCGCTTGTCGCGGATCTCAGCGATCACGTCCGGCACGGTCCAGAAGTGCTCGGCCAGCGGCGCGAGGTTGGTGCCCTTGATGATCGCGCCGGAATCGACCACGAGATGGAGCACTTTCTTCTTCTCTCCCGTCGACGCTACGGCGCCTGTGGAGACCGCGCTTGCGGGGGCACGTGGCGCAGGTGCAGGCGCGGGCGCTGGCCACTGCACATCGAGCGCCGTGGCCTCCAGGGCCGTCGAGATCGCGTCAACATCGGTCATTAGCGAGGCGTCGAGATGGGTGCGAATCTGGTGTGCAGCTCAGCAGCATCCGAATCGCTTCACCAGTCAAAGGTTCTCTATTTCAACCAATCCTACATCATCTAACGGCGTCATTTTATCCAATCCTATCTTCTCTATAGAACCTGTTACAAACCCTAACGTCCGCCCCACCCGCCCAAATGTCCCCCCTCCGGCTCCGTCCGTTCTTTGACACCAAACTTCAATAGGATATGGGAGGGCTGACCTCGCGCTGCTTGGGCTCCCTTGTGTGCCGAAGAACAAATCGCCAAAGATCGCTTCCCACGGACGAGAAGCAGAGAACGCGATGTCCCACATCTTCGGCGACACGGACCGCGAGGCCGACTATGGCTACGTCTTCAAGGTCTCGGGCCCGCGTGAGTGACGCGCCGTCTGCGCGGCTCCTCGTCGTCCCCCCTCGGCGAGGAGCTACGTCCAGCTTGCTGGCGAGGGACTAACACCATGCAAATGCTGCAGTCGTGATCGCCGAGAACATGCTCGGCGCCGCCATGTTCGAGCTGGTGCGTCGCGTGGGAGGGCAGACAGAGAGACAGACAGCTGACGCCGTGTGCGACTAGGTGCGCGTGGGCCACGACAAGCTCGTAGGCGAGATCATCAAGCTCGAAGGCACGAACGCCTCGATCCAGGTCTACGAGGATACCTGTACGTTTCGATTGTATTATATACGTTGGTGGGGACGAGACGCTGACGTCTGTGGGCAGCCGGCCTGACGGTGGGCGACCCCGTGGAGCGCCGCAAGCAGCCGCTCTCGGTGGAGCTCGGTCCGGGCATCGTCGACAACATCTTTGACGGCATCCAGCGCCCGCTGCAGTCCATCTACGACCTCACGCAGGACGTGTACGTGCCGCGCGGCGTGGACGTGCCGGCGCTGAGCGCCACCAAGCGCTGGCGCTACCGGCCCGTGGGCTTTCGCGAGGGCGACCCGATCTCGGGCGGCGACATCTTTGGCATTGTCCACGAGAACGACATTCTCCACTCGCACAAGATCATGTGTCCGCCCAACGTCTTCGGCACGGTCGTCAAGATCTACGGCGGCGGCACGGACAACAACGAGTCGTTCACGCTCGAAGACACGGTGCTCGAAGTGCGCGACGACACGACCAAGACCACGCACAAGCTCGGGCTCTCGCACTTTTGGCCCGTGCGCAAGCCGCGGCCGGTCGCCGAGAAGCTCGCCGGCAACGTCGCGCTGCAGACCGGCCAGCGCGTGATCGACGCGCTCTTCCCGTCCGTGCTCGGCGGCACGTGCGCCGTACCGGGCGCCTTTGGCTGTGGCAAGACGGTCATCTCGCAGGCGCTGTCCAAGCACTCAAACTCGGACGCGATAGTGTACGTCGGCTGCGGCGAGCGCGGCAACGAGATGGCCGAAGTGCTGAACGACTTCCCGGAGCTCACGATGACGGTCAACGACCGCGAAGTGCCCATCATGAAGCGCACGACGCTGGTCGCCAACACGAGTAACATGCCCGTGGCCGCGCGCGAGGCCTCGATCTACACGGGCATCACGCTCGCCGAGTACTTCCGCGACCAGGGCATGAACGTGTCGATGATGGCCGACTCGACCAGTCGCTGGGCCGAGGCGCTGCGTGAAATCTCAGGTCGTCTCGGGGAAATGCCTGCCGACAGCGGGTACCCGGCGTACCTCGGTGCGCGTCTCGCGGCGTTCTACGAGCGTGCCGGCCGCGTCGCGTGTCTCGGCAGCCCCAAGCGTGAAGGCAGTGTCACGGTCGTCGGCGCCGTGTCGCCGCCGGGCGGTGACTTCTCGGATCCCGTCACGGCCGCCACGCTGTCGATCGTGCAGGTCTTTTGGGGTCTCGACAAGAAGCTCGCGCAGCGGAAGCACTTCCCGTCGGTCAACTGGCTGCAGTCGTACAGCAAGTACATGCGCGTGCTCGAGCCGTTCTTCAACAAGATCGACCCCGAGTACTCGGCACTGCGAACACGGTGCCAGGACATTCTCCAGAAGGAAGACAACTTGACCGAGATCGTGCAGCTCGTGGGCAAGGAGTCGCTGTCGGAGGACCAGAAGGTCGTGATGGAGATCGCCAAGATCATCCGCGAAGATTACTTGCAGCAGAACGCGTTCTCGGACTACGACTTTACGTGTCCGATCACCAAGAGCGTCGGCATGCTCAAGGCCATCGTGCTCTTTTACAACCTGAGTCTCAAGGCCATCGCCGACTCGCCGCCGGACGCCAAGATCACGTGGGCCCAGATCAAGACGACGCTGAACCCGGTGATCCAGAAGATCATCCAGACCAAGTTCCAGCTGCCCAAGCAGCCCACCGAGCAGCTCAAGGCCTTCTTCAACGGCCTGTGCGAGGAGATCGAGCAGGCGTTCCAGCAGCTCTCGGACTAGCGAGCGGTAGACGCGGACACCACGTGTATATCCGATTGTTTTCGTACGCGCGAAGGGGGACTCGAGCGAGACAGGCAGCTCTTGACCTCGTGAGAGACTTACGAACAAAAGTAATAAAACAGTCCCGAGCCGGAGGCTGTCTTTCTTACCAGGTCTCTCCTGAGCGGATCTCCGTCTCGATCGGGTAGACTCCAATCTCTCGAGCCAACCGAACGCAAGTCCACGACGCTCTCCTGCTGTCCGGCGAGCTGACACCACGGGGAGTTGGTCGCGGCGACGACGCGGTCTGCTCTCGCGAAGAAGGCCGCGTCCATCCACGTCGGCAGCGCCTGCAGCTTCGTGGACCCGAGCGAGAGGATCTCCAGCGCGTACTCGCTCGCGTCCACGTCGTCCGGCAGCGTCTCGATCGGATTGCCGTTGAGCGAGAGCACCGCGGTCAGTGGAGCCGTCAGAGCCTCGCGCGGCAGCCGCGAGATGTTGTTGCCGTCGAGCCCGAGCCACAGGAACCGGCACCGCGCGAGCACGACCGGGTACGTCTGCAGCGAGCTCTTCTCGAGCAGCACGGCCATGCGCGGCGGCCATCGCTCGTCCAGGTCCTCGGGCACGTGGGCGAGATTGGTCGCCGAGAAGACCACGTCCAGCAGCCGGCGAGGGAACGCGCGCGAGGCCAAGCCGGCCGGCAGCGAGCCGTTGGCGAACTGCGTGCGCACGAAGAAGGCGGACCGAAGCCGTGGGTGCGCGTGCTGCGTGAGCGCGGCGTCGTCGCCCCACGCGACGACCGTGGCGTTGTAGGTCTTGATCCCCACGAGGTGGCCCAAGCTCGTGAGGCTCGGCGGCAGCTCGAGCTCGCGGCAGTGGCGCACGACGAGCTGCTCGAGCGACGAGGCCTCGAGCACGCGCAGCGCGGCGTCCACGTCGTGGGCCGAGCCGACCATCGAGCGGTTGGCCACGCAGTCGAGCTCGACCATGGCGCACGCGGGCTTGCGCGTGAACCACGGGCGCGCGAGCAGCACGCAGGACGGCCCTGGGTGGATACGGAGCTGCGCGTGGAGCTGGATGACGAGCACGGCGGCGCCGTAGGCGAAGAGGAAGCGGCGACATGGACGAGGTGCGGCACGGGCTCGCGCGTCTTGAGCGGCGGCTTGAGCGCTCGTAGCGGCGACGGAGAGACGCGCGTGGGCTTGGCGGCGAGCAGGCTGCGCACCACGCGCAGCGACGAGAGCAGTCTGAGCGAGAAGACGAGGCGGCTGAAGGCGTCGAACCACGAGCCGAAGAAGACGAGCGGGGCCTCGTTGAGCGCGTGGACGAGCCACGAGACGTCGTAGCGCAGCGCGAAGCGGACCTCGAGCGTGGCGGCGGCCACGTCGCGCGTGTAGCCGAGCGCGAGCACGAGCGGCACGCCGACGCACGCGAGCATGTCGAGCAGCGCGTCGCAGAGCCGGCAGAGCAGTCGCTGCAGCGGCTTGCGCAGCACGAAGAAGTGGAGCACGGGCGTGGCCCAGCAGCTGAGCACGAGCAGCGCGACGTAGAACCAGAGCAGCCCGTCGCGCGGCAGGAAGCGGCTCAGCTGGTACGCCTGGTTGGTCTGCAGGATGGTCTCGAGCACTTCGCGCGCGAGAAAGACGCTGTCGAAGTGCCGGTTCTCGATGCCCAAGATGCCCTGCCGCGTGAAGAGATGCACGTACAGGAACCCAAGCGGCCGCGGCAGTCGCTGCGCTAGCGACTCGGCTGGCGTGTCGCCTGAGCGCCGGCCGCGAGCGATCGCCCACGAGTCTGAGACCACGAACCACGCATGGCAGGCCGCGAGCGCCAAGTGTACTTTGCCGATCGCGCCGAAGCGCTCGAGCGCGATCGTGACGTCCCAGAAGTTGAGCAGCTGCGCCGAGCGCACGGACGGCAGCTCGCAGAAGACGTGGCCGGCGAGCGAGTAGTAGCCAACGCAAAACAAGTGGACGCCCGCGATCGCGAGCCGCGCGACCGCTAGCATCCACGGTCTCAGATAAATGGAGAAGCTCTCGGGCGTCGGCCGATGGCCTCGCGCGGCCGCGAGCCCCACGAGCGTAGGACCCGTGGTGGTAGGCGAGGACGAAGCCATGGCCCTGATGAACTCGCGTCTGCGTGGTGGCTCGCTTCGCAAGGCTTCGCTGACGACGGGAATAGCCGTCCCATTCATCTGAGTCGTACCATGTCGCAGAATGTAGCCATCTCTCGTTCGTCCAATTCTATGCAGCGTGTATTGGTCGTTGTCCTATGTGAAATTGCTGCCTAACGCTCCCCATTACAACTGCTTCTCGCCGCTCGAGAGACGCAGCGAAGGGCTCGTCACGGTCTCGACCTTTTCCTCGTCCGAGTCGTCCTCGAGGTCGCTCGCCTCTTCGAGGATGTGCTCCTGGGTCTCGGCAGCCGCCGACACGGCCGTGAGATCGGCAGCGAGCCCGATGCGCTGGATGCTGCCCAGACGCGTGAGCACGGGCGCCTCGCGCGCGCTCGGGATCCGCACGAGCTTGCGCTGCGCCTCGGCCTCGGCCGGGTCCACGGGCTTGGGCTCTTCCACCTTGTCGGCGGCCTGGCTGTCGTTCGAGCTGCTCAACGACCGCAGCGCGCCGAGTGCGCTCAGCGCCTTGATCTTCTTGCGCGCGCGCTTCCACTTGGCGTGGACCGTCATCTTGGCGTTGATGCGGAAGCCCTCCATGAACTCGTTGATGTTGAGCTCGTTGTCGCGGCTAAAATCGAGCATGCTCATGATCTCCATGGCGTCCGTGCTGAACGCTTTCATGCCCGGCGGCAGATGCTCGTTGAGCAGCTTGATGCCCGTCTCCAGCTCGTCCAGCGTGATCGTGCCGTTACCGTCGCGGTCGAGCACGCGGAACAACGCCTCGAGCCGAGCGCGATGCCGATAGAGCGAGTTGAACGCCTGGCGGCGCTTGAGTCGATCCGGATCGGTGTCGTCGGGCTCCTTGGACTCGGCTGCCGCCGTGGGCGTCGTCGGCACGCCACCAGTGGCGTTGTACCGTGCGAGGAATCCTTCAAAGGGCACGTGGCCTTCGTCGAGCGACGTCAGCAGCGGCTGCAGCGCATGCCAGTCGAGCGAGAGATCGAGCACATCCTCCATGACCTTGCCCCAGGCCGCGACCGTGAGCTTGCCCGTGGACTCGGTGTCGAGCTTCTTGAACTCGTCCCGCAACTCGTCGCTGTGCTCGACGATCAGCGAGAAGAGCGCGTCCAAGTTCGAGACACCAAGATCGCGCGACTCGGCGCTGGCCATGTACTGGAAGAACGCCGGCTTGGCCTGCTTGCTCGACGGGATACGAACAAAGCAGCCCAAGTTGTTGGCCTTGCCGCAGTAATTGGACGCCGAGAAGAGCGTCACGAGCATGCCTTTGTCCTGGTACGGCCAGTCGAAGCCGCGCGGCACGCACTCGTGCGAGCGGATGATGAGCGCGAGTTTGTTTTTGGTCATGAACTTCTGCACGACGTCCGGCCCGTAAAGGATGCCGGCACCGCGCTTGTTTTCTTCCCACCCTCGCGCGGCCTTGGGGTCGCTCCAGAGCAAGTCGCGCATCATCTCCATGCGCCGGTGCGGCTCTTTCTGGGTCTTGACCTTGGGCTTGTCGCGCCAGTGCGTGAGATCGTACTCGGTGCGGTCGAGCAGCGTGTTGAACTCGCGGATCTGCACCATCTCGCGGGGCACGCCGCCGTGGACCACGAGCACGCGGTTGTCCAGCAGCGTGGCGAGCGGCAGCCACTTAAAGCTCTCGCAAAACAAGTCGTAGATGAACCGGTCGTACTTGGTCTCGCACTCCTTCATGAAGCCAAAGACCTGCGTGATCGAGTACTCTTCGTGGTTGCCGCGGTTCACGAACACGTGCTTGGGGTACAAGATCTTGAAGAGGTAGATGATGATCGAGATCTCGACGCCGCGGTCGCCACGGTCCACGAAGTCGCCGTTGAACAGGTACGGGTTGGTCTCGGACGGCAGCCCGTTCTCGCGCAGAATGAGCAGCAGGTCGTCGAGCTGGCCGTGGAGATCGCCGATGACCGTGAGGTGGTTGGCCGGCGCGATGGTCACGTCGACGAGGTTGGGCTCTTGGCGGAAGAGCGCCATGGCCATGTTGACGATGCGGATGATGTCGTGGCGCGGGATCTTGAGCCCGTGCTTGCACGACTCGATGAGCTCCTTGACGCTCTCGATCGTGATCTTGGCGCCGAGCTCCTCGGCCTGCAGGTACATGTTGGCGATGTCGATCGAGCCCACGACCTGCTCGGACACGGTCTTGCCGAGCGCCATGGCCGGCGGCGCGTCGCCCAGGTCCTGCGACAGCGACTTGCCGCGCTGCGGCTCGTCGACGCCCGGCATGTACCTCGTCAGCGCGTCCAGGAACAGCGAGAGCTCGAGCTGCAGGCGTCAGCAACAACCCAACGATGAGAATCTGGCCCCCCTCGCAGAAGGTCCATCCATAGCTACAGTCGCTCACGCACCACATCGGCCTCCTCGCGGTTCTCGAGGTCGTTGAAGAGCTTCCAGTTGGAGATGAGATCCTCCGCCGACGACGCCGTCGAGTTGGTCGGCGACGGCCGCGTGGGCGACGCTGCCAATATCCCAAAACGTCAGTCCCAATGCTCCTGCGCACAGTCTCACCACCAGAGCAACTCACGCGGCGGTGTCACGTCGTTCTTGCTGGGCCTGCAGACAGACAGACAGACAGACACGCGTCAGCCTCCTCCCTCTCTCTCTCTCTCTCGACCAGAGCGAGCGAGCGTACGCGGGCGGCGCGCTGTTGGCGGTCTTGGCGGCAGCGCTCTGCGTCTTCTTGGCCTCCAGCTTGGCGGAGGCCGCGGCCGCGGCGTGCTCCACGGCCTTCTCCTTGGCGCTTTTGCCCGCGGGGCGGCGCGGCGGCGCCACGACCGTGTTGGAGCCAGCGCGCGGCGCCTGCGACGACGACAGCTTGTTCCCCATGGGACCTCTCAAGAGCTCAAGTGGCGCGAGGGAGAAGGCGGGTCTGAACATCTGGCCGGTTGGGTTTGGGCCAATCAGTAAGAAGTGGACTATGTGAGGACCAATGAAAAGGCGGGAAAGTGGGAAGGGAACAGAGTTTTGGCCAATGGGAGCGATTCGATGGGTACCAAAAAATCAGCTTTTGGGTGGAAGATGTCTTCCCACGTCGCTCGAGTGCAGGCGTTTAGGCGAAGGGATTGCAGGCCGCGCGGTCTATCCGGATAAACGTTTAGACTGTTAACAGACTTTTAGACGTCGTTTAGACCAACGCGCGTCGAGTCTAAACGGGTGGCTCGGTGCTGGTTTAGACGTCGAAGCTGCCGTGTTTACGGACTAACCCTGAATCGAAACATCCGCTTGGGAGATCCAGGAACGGACCCTAACATTTCTATTTCTAAATTCATCGTTTCTACCCAAAAATGCGACTTGTGACCAGTCACACGTCGCATACCTCGATCAGTACAGTAGTCGTTGGTCAACACAAGCCTATTTTCGCGCTCGCCAGGGCCTCTCGTGCCGCGGACGTTGCCCGCACTGGCCCGTGACACGGCTGACGACGAGAGATGACGCGACGGACACCCACGAGACTGAACAACCCCCCGAAGCTGACGGTGCGTGCTGTTCGTCTGGTAGCCCTGCCAGTGCATCACATTGTTGTCGACACACCCTCTGGTTTCACACTTCAACTTCGTCCAACTGCGTTCATTCTCGCTCGCCTCATGATCGCAACCATTCACGCATTGTGTGCAGCTTACTACGACATGGCTGGTTACATCTTCCTCAAACTGCCGTCGTCTAACTCAACCCGACTGCTCGACTTCTGGTCAGTGACGCTGCCCTTCAAGTTCTTCCCCACGTTCAGGCGTATCTACCTTACGTTTGCGATCGCTCACGCCGTATTCGCGATACTGGATACCATGGGCGCATCTTGGAAGGGTCTGCAGGTTCCACCGGCTCTGATCAAGCAGAGCAGTCGAAACAATAGACTCACGAGCTTTGTGATGAGAATGCTGCTCTGGTTGCACACACAACCCTTCCCGTCGAAAGGCATCCTCGGCATCGAGAACCCTCACTTTGATGGAATGTATCTGTTGCGAAAAATAGTCGAAACGGGGCTCCAAACGCACCAAGCATACCAGATCAGCCGGCTACTCCCACGCAAGAACTTGCTCCAGTTTTATATCTCGGTGCTCGTCCTGAGCTGCTGGATCACGCCATTATTGCACCGCTTCATCATAAACAAACCGTTGCAGCGATTGTTATGTCGCATGGTCGATGTGGCGCTCGATTTCTTCGCTTGCGTCGGCGTCCCCGTGGTGCTCGCGGTCAGTTACGTCGGCGATATCGACAGAACCACTCTTGATATCCACAAAGCGCTTTACCAGAATACGACATGGTTAATTCACGCCATGAATGAGGCTCCACTCATCCTCTTCGGTTCTTGGACCGATGCCTTCGGCCGACTATTGTTCTCAATGGGGCTGATCTCTTCACTTCGCGTGCTTCGCCGTCTCTTAGTGTATCGAAACCGTCGCATTCAACTGGTGCCGCTAAACCCTCACCATGCTTCCCGAACTCGAACTCGTCATCCACCGAAGTCCCAGGTAGCCCGTGCCATCCACGCAGGGTTCGTCGTCTATGGTGCTGTCATCCTCATCCTTCACGTGGACGCGCACTCGCGCACTTCACTTCCCCCATCGTGTAAGCTGGGCGTTCACCCGTGGTTTGCGCACAAGCCTGCCTGCGCGATAATCGAAATTAATTGCTGCACGAATCGCAGCGCCGAGGGTAACGCACTCGAGCTACGTCGCGTGTTTGAGACGATTGATGAAGGTTCCGTCACGCAGATTGTTGTACGCCACTGCCGGCAAGTCGGGATCCCGTCGACGCTGGCATTGTTCTCTTATCTCACTGCCCTAACGATCTATAACTCGAGCATCGTGACCTGGAACGACAGCGCAGCCTTGACACAGACTTCACACCCGCGTGTACGGATAGCGCACTCCTTGCGAACACAATTCGCCAACGGAACGCTACCAGCAGGGCTGGTCTCTTTCGACTATCCGGACAAATTGCTCGACATGGTATTCTCCGTGACGAACATCAACAGACTCCCTCCCGATCTGTACCTGAAATGGCCGTCTGGTGTGGTCATCGCCCTGGAGCAAAGTGAGCTGAGCGATTATCCTATAGTGCTGACGAAGCTTCGTCCAGTTTGGCTCTGTCTGGATGGCAACCGTATCGAAAAAGTCCCCGCTGAAGCGTTTTCGTCAGACAAGACGCAGCGGTTGCAACTCAATGGGAACCCGATAGAGACACTTCCGGAAGCAGTGGACGGCTCGGCTGTTGAGCTCTCCACCATTACACTCGCGATGACCAACCTACAAGAGCTCCCGCAGTGGATGGATCGGTCTTTCTTCGCTCGGGCCGATCGGGTGGTAATCTTAAGTGGGACTCCAGCCTGTGAGAACCCAAAATCGCAGTGGATGAACCGGGTGAGCTGCAGTGAGGCCGATAAACACATTGGCGCCTTTAGCATGGATGTTGAAATACGGGCTGACGAGACGTGGTAAGCTGAGTCCACTGCTAGTATGCCTGGTCTTCGCGGGCTTGAAGCACGGCCACGGGACGTACCACTGGATAAATGAAATCTGTTTGCTCTTGCTAGTACGTCCAGAACGGAGATGTGCCATGCGCGCTATTTTTGAACCCTCCTTTGCCATGCTACTCACGCATTGTAGTTCGCATCAAGATGGGGATGACGAAGGCCACGACAGGGGTTGTTCCTCATTGCACAGGAGATGGATTCCAATCTCCACAACTAGCCTCGACCCAAAGCACGAGGCACGCAACGGACTCGTTCGCAGTCTTCCTACAGCCATCATCACTGCTTCTTGCTCGTTTGGGTTTCCTGGCCGTTCACACCCTGTGCGCACTCTACTATGGAATGGCTGCAGTAGTGTTTCAAACGTTGCCGTCTGTGCGTTCCTTCCAGCTCTCCTTGAGTTCTGGTCAGCGACAATTCCGATGAAGTACTTCCGACTATCGCAGCTTTCCACGGCTGTTTTGGCGCTTTGCACGGCTTCTTCGTGGTCAATGATACACTCCATCTGATTCTCCTCTGTATTCCAAGAACAAGTCGGCTTCGATCTCCACGTCATGTCATTAAACTGCCAAGCAAGAGACTTCCAACCGCACTTCGCTTTGTGTACATCCACTTCTTCACGCGGAAAGGCATTCTAGGCGTCGAGCATCGCCACTTCGACTCCGTCTTCCTTCTCCGGGAATTAATTGAGACCACCTTGCAGACCAACCAGGCGTACCAACTCAGCTGCCTGATGCCCCGCGAATCGCTCCTGCGCTTTTACGTTGCAACGCTCGTGCTCAGCTGCTGGGCAACGCCTGCGCTGCATTTGCTGACGTCCAGGAAGCCGGTTCGACGTCTTTTATGCCGTCTTGTGGACGCCTTTCTTGACTTTCTCGCGTCGACGGTCGTGCCTGTGGCCATAGCGGCAGCTTACTTTCAGGACATCGACCTCAAGTCGTACGAAATCACACCAGACCAGATGTTCGACACGTCATGGATGATCCGCGCGATCAACGACAGCCCGCTTGTCTTCTTTGGCTCGTGGGTTGATGCAGTAAGCCGTCTGGTCTTCTCCATCGGACTACTATCGTCCTTGCGCGTTGGACGGGGAATGCTCACTGTGAAGCCCAGGAACGTTGCTCCACAATCAATCCTTCCCAAAAAGCCACACAACCCGCCATTGCGGCGTCGCCAAACGTTGCCACACGTCGTCCACATCATCCACCGTGCATTCGTCGTTTACGGGGTCGTGGTACTCGCTGTCCATCTCCACGCCGAGCTGCGCGTCGACCCTCCGAGCTCGTGCGTGATGCGAGTCCGTCCTTGGTTCACTCGCCGTCCAGCGTGTGCAATCATCGAGCTCAGCTGCTTCACCAACCGCTCTTCCTCCGGCAGCGCCGTCGAAATCGACGGCGTCCTTAGTGTTCTCGACGCGACGTCGCTCGAGATGGTCATCGTCCGCCACTGCACGCACGTAGAAATGCCTCCTCGGCTGCAGAACATCAAGAACCTCATCAGCTTCAAGGCCTACAACTCCACGATCCGCAGCTGGAGCGACGCCAGCGCACTCAAGCAGTCATCGCACCGGCGCATGCGGTTCGCGTACTTTGTGCGCACGACGTTCCCGGACCAAAGCCTTCCGCCGGGTCTCACGAGCGTCGACTTCCCTCGCCGGCTGCTCGACGTGCAGTTCTCGGTGACGAATCTCGCGCGCTTGCCCTCGGATCTCGACGCGCGGTGGCCGTCAGGCATCGCGCTCAACTTGGAGTTCGGCCAGCTCACCGAGTTCCCGCTCGCGCTCACCAGGGCGCGGCTACAGTGGATCTCGCTGGGCTTCAACCAGATCTCCTCGCTCCCGCGCGAGATCTTCATGGCGCCGGCAGTGGCCATCCTCTCGATGAACGGCAACCCTATCCAAGAGCTTCCGGAGAACGTCGACGCGGCCTCCGTGCACCTGCGGATCTTCTCGCTCGTCTCGACGCGCCTGTGCGCCGTGCCGACGTGGCTTCCGCTTCTGCCGAGCGCTCGGAGCCGCGTGTTCGCTGGCCACACGCCCATCTGCGAGCGCGCGACCGCCGCGGCGCAGGACCAGGCGGCGCTCGCGGTGGTCGACTGCGCGTCTCTCGCCGACCGACGCGCCGTCTACCCGCTCGAGCTAGAAGCCAGAAGCGACGAGGGCTGGTGAGCCAACGCGGGCGCGTCGTGGCCGGCCAGCCTGCATGTTGCCGATGGTGAAATCTCCTGCTTCACAGAAGGTGTTGTTAGGTTCTTAACAGATACATCAGACTGCTACGGGAGGCGATAGGTTACGTTCAATACATTTCGAACGTTATGGAATAGCTCTGTAATGATCCTTAATAGAAGACCCTCCCAGACTTGATCTTGAAGTTGCAGCCATCGCCCCCCATCCTCGAGCGACCGGGTCTTGCGTCGTGCTCGCGGCGCCCTGCATCTCGGGATACACTAGGAGTCGTGCACGGCGCTACAATCTTGGCGCTCGTGTCCTTGCACTTTGAGCAAGCCACGCGGCGGCCGCGGCGACGCAGAAGCGCTTCAAAGTAGAACTCTCCAAATTGAATGTTTATTTCATGCAGTATTACTGTATAGCGCTACACAGTCTCTTAAGTGAGCCACCATGCCGTGCAGACAGAGACGAGACCTACTGCGACACGGTCTGGGCGATGCGCAGCTCGACTTCGTACCAGAACTGGCACCGGCCGTTGTGCTTCGGGTCCTGCGCGCCCGTGGTCTCGTGCGTGATGCTCTGCTGCAACACGATCTGGTTCTTCGCCTTCGTGTACACAGGCCACTGGACCGTGGCGTCCTTGCTGCCGTTCGGGTTGCCGCTCTTGATGAACTGGATCCAGTAGCCCTGGATCGCCTTGACGAGGGCCTTGGAGCCGGCGTTGTCCGGCACCTGCGCGACCTTGTTGAACACGTAGACGAACTCCGCCCCGTGGACTGCAATGCCATCCGTCAGCTCCGTGTAGCGGTAGCGGTACGTCGGCGTCGCCGGGTGCGCGGCGAGCTGCACGGACATGAGCTCGCTCGGACAGATGAACGTGACATCCGAGAAGCGCTGCGAGGCCTGGTGGCGCGTGTCTGGGAAATAGGAGAGCGCGCAGAGCTCGTCCACGCGCGCGTACTCGGCGTCCGTGAGCAGCGGGAACGCCGAGCGTACCCAGGCCTCGAAGGTCGGGAACGTCGAGTAGGGGCTCGAGAAACTCCAGCCTTCGTCCGTGTTAGAGCCCACGATGGTCGGCA
>JAADVR010000716.1:0-17710 GCA_023335855.1 Pythium scleroteichum
AGATGGAAGAGGCGTTCGCGCGGCGGGTTGCGCCGCGAGTTAATGCTGCTGTGTCCGTCTCTGCGTCTCCGGATGGTGCTCAGCGCCGGACGCGTTCGGTCTCTCGCGCAATCCGTGACAAGCACACCGGGAGAAAGCGCCTCGCATCTCCACACCAGTCTGTTGACGAAGATCAGGATGACGACCAGGACGACAACCACGCCGACGACCAGAACAGCGACGCTCACGATCAGGACTCCGATGAAGACGATCAGAATGAAGCGATGCTCTCCGATGAGGATGCCGACGATCCAAGCGATGGAGATGAAGTCGATTCAGCTGAAGAAGACTACGTAGACGAGGGCGGTGGCGAAGAGGGTGACCCTCAAGAACTTCTCGTCGAATTGTCAGAAAAACCAGTCTACGTTCCTGCCTTGAAGGTCTTCCATCGCGATTGGGACGCGTTCAAGTCGTACCTGGAGGAGTACTCGGAGGCGACGCACCAAATGATCGTCGTGCTTGAGACGGTGAAGGCGGAGCAGCGAAACACTCGGGTCGCGGCTCAGAAGAAGAAGCGCCCAGACGCCATTGTTCCGCTGGACATCGGCCCATACGCCCGAGTGTACAAGTGCATGCATGGGCCGAAGCCGAAGAATCGTGGCAAAGGTCAGCGTCCGCGCCGTTTTATCCGGTTCACCAAGTGCCCGTTCCGTTTTCACGTTCAGTGGACGTGGCCAAAACCGCCAAAAGGGTCGGCGAGCGAGGGTGGAAGTGCGAGAAAGTGGGTTCTCAAGGTGACCCCGCCTGTCAACTTCCACAACCATGCGGTTGGCCCAGACAGCTACTGGACATACCCAATTGCTCGCGGCATCCATGGTCCAGTGGTGCTCTCACGTGCACGTGAGATGGTGGCAGATGGTGTTTCCCGGTCCAAGATCTACGGTCGTTTACTGGCGGCTGGGGAGAACGTGTACAAGACCGACGTGGAAAATTTCGTGAACGCCAATCGAACGAATACCGCGCACAAAGGCGAAAACGAACCCGTCGGACAAGCGATTGCCACCTTTGTCGAGCAGAACCCGGACGGCGCTGTGACTGTTGATGAGAATGACAACGGAGAAACCGGCGTGGTCTCCATGACGACAACCCACCAACGCATCATGTTTGAACGATTCGGAGAGTTGATGCTGGTCGATTGCACGCACAAGACCAATAGGTATGACTAAGGTGTCGCCAGGATTTGACCAGGATTGAACTAATATAGCCACTTTGCGCGCAGACTCAATTACCAGTTGTGTACCTTTATGGTCATGGGCGAGTTTGGTAATGGACAGGTGATACAGCAGTCCCTGTTGGAAACGAACGGAGACTGGCACATGGAACGTGCACTTCGCCACCTCAAGCGTGTGAACCCTAAGACGTGGAAGCTTGTGCGGGTCGTTGTCGTTGACAAGGACATGAACGAGGTTAAGATTCTTCAGCGCGAGTTTGAAGGCGAGATCAAGATCTTGCTCTATCACTTCCACGTGGTGAAGTACCTGCAGCTTGCAGCTCACAAGCCTGAGTTTCGTAAGCTCACGAAGGACGACTACGCGGCCATCGATCACATCTGTCACAACCTCGTCTACTCCTCTACCCAAGAAGAATTCGTCGCCAATGTTGCAGCGTTTGAGTTGACCTGCCAGCGTCTATCGTTTGGCGGTTTTTCCGACTCCATGAACGAGAACTGGTTCAAATGCACCGACATGTGGGCTCTCTACCAACGCGCCAAGCTCCCACACTTCCGCAACCACACCAACAACCGTCTGGAGAGTTGGTTCGGGAAGTTCAAGGATGGTGTCGACAGCAACACGACCCTGGCTAGTTGTATAGAAGCCTTGGCGAAGGCCTCCCGTCGCTGCGAGAACGACTACAACTTTGCGACGACGCGTGGGCCGTTTTCACAAGCTGACCTATCCACCACTCAGCCGCGTTATGCAGAGGCCATGCGACTCCTTAAGCCCATATGTAGCGAGCTCGCCGACATCGAAGACCCAGAAGAGTTCAAGGCCTTTGTTCAGTTCCTACTAGTGGAGTTTCGCAATGTTCGGCAGCGCAAGCGCCTCACTGTGCCGGAGACTGAGGGTGATGCATCGCCAACGTCTCCTCCTCACGACGAGATCCAGCTGTCTCAGCTTTCGCAAGCAAACAGTCTATACTCAGCAGATATTGGTGATGTGCCCGCACCACGACTTGACACGCTGTGCATGGCAAGGCCTGTTCCACTGCTCTGCGCAGATGACGATCACGAGAAACAAGAACCTAATAAAGATCCTGATGAAGATCCTGATGCGCGACTTAGACAAGTCGTGGTCGATAAAGGCGAAGATAGCGAAGAAGATGATGATGGAGGTAAAACAGTTGGATATCTCCCTATCAACGTCAATCAGAAGGCGAAGAATACCGGGCGCCCGAAAAGGAGCAGAGCTGCTGAGAACTCAGCACGTAGCCAAACTCGCGCAGTGTTCAACGCGTCACAGAAGGCACGGCGCGATCGAGGCGAGCTGGACATGAAGACCGTTGTTGACAACTGTGAGGCAGAGAAGCCGTCACTGATCGATACGAAGCGACTATTATCGGGACTGGATGAACGTCATCATGGAGTTTCAACGAGGGGTCGGAAATACTTGCACCTCGTGAACCCCACACGTGTACTTTATCCTCCCAGCACCGCTGCTCTCCGCCTGCATCGCAAAGCTCCCTACAGGAACACGAAAGAAGGAGCTGTTGATCTCCGCTCTGAACAAGGGTCGAGATGATCGTCAAGACAGTCCTCTCGTCAGTCATCCCGTCCGTCCTCGGCTGCAAGTGAGCCTACGCGAGAGCAGAAAACTTCAACACCAGAATGGTGTTGAAGTTGTGTCTATTCCACGAGTCGGTTTGTTCTCGCGTGATCAACTTGAGCAGATGGACAGAGTTGCAACTCTTCAGAAGCTGCGTGCAGAAGGCGAGGTGTTTGTCAAGTGGCTGAGAGATGTTGTCGCAAGCAAAGTGCCAGCTGCTGTACAGAAGGTGGCGAAGGAGTTGGCGAGATACGTAGAGACCAAGTCTCTGGCAGGACCCATGCCAGGATTACGCGAATTTCCTGGCAACCGAGTTACCAACGTCTACTGTGCGATGCCCCCCGCGTACCTGAATGATGGCGTTGTTGCAGCGTTCTGTGAGCGTTTGACGGCTGCCCACAACAACAAGGTGAGACACCCCGGACATACCCGGTACGACAAGAAGCTTAAAGTGTTCGAGCCAGATCTTTCGTGGGCGATCAAGGAGCTGAGCATCGATGAACACGTAGCATTCTTCGTGATTCCGATCAACTTCGGAAGTTTCCACTGGACGTGTGTGTACATCGACATGGGAGAAGAGACCGTGAGCTTCTACGACTCGCTCAACTTGAGATCGTGTCGAGCGCCACTCAAGAAGTTCGCTACAGATCTCATCGACGCTGAAGATTCGCCATTTGCCGATTTCACAGCCGTTCAAGTAAGTGCTCCTATTCAACAAGATGGCCACAGCTGCAGCCTGTTCGTGTGTTTCAAGACCTGGCGACTGGTGGACAAGGCGATTTCAAAGGATATGACATACTACGGGCTCTATTCACGCCGACTAGAATTTGTCCACTTCGTCCTTCATGGAAGTAAGTTGCCAGACATTAATCGCTCCACACAATAAAGTCGATGACAACAATAAATTCAACTTTCCCTTTCATTTCCTTTGTGCTAGGTGAGCTACAATGCAATCGCAAATCGATAATGCAATGGATTGAACAGAGCCACCATTCAATCGCTGATAGATTGCTCCACTAGCGTCCGAAACTACAGTAAACGCATTAGTCTTGAGCTCTCGCCATGATATGCCCACTTCGTTGCCAGGATTGTGGCCAGGACTTCGCAGGCACGAATCCGAGCGATGAGTTCAAGTCCTATGCGTGACCAAAAACAGACAGACTGTGTTAGTCACAAGCAAACGCTCACTCGATGACTCGACTCACCGTGTGTTGCAGGGGATAAGGCCAGTGGCGTGATGGGACGCTCTGATGGTCGATGTGTGTGCCGGAGGGGTGGCACCGGCTGCTGCTCATATTGGATGGGCAGCGAGACGGCGGCGCAGTCGAGAGCATTGATGACGGCGCTGTCCAATACGATGATGACGGCTGCTCGCGGCTGCTCGTGGCGTCACGGGCGGACGGCGAGGCGGTGACGCAGCCCGAACGGCGGCGATGGCTGCTCGCGGCACGCGGCAGGCGGCAGGACTTGTGAATCGTGCGAGTGTGTATGCCACATATATGATGGGCAATTCATTTTGGACTTGACCTCAAATCACGAATGAGTTGAGGTCGCTGAAAGCTTTCGACATCGTCCTCTGACTTTTAAGAAAAACTAAATTCATATATATCGAGAAACTGTAAATTCTCAATAAATTTCATCCGATTTGGCAGGGTTCAGCCGGTTCCAGGAAACTTAGACGCATCCTGTTTAAATCCTTTTCGTTACATGTTTCAAGAATCCTGTGCAGTATCACTGTTCAAAAAATTTCCCCCTGGTGGCCCACCAGGGGTCTGTTGAGGCGATGTGACTGTACGTTATTGGTAGAAATCAAGATGGAGAAGATGATAGGCTGTGTCGGCAAGCGTGGCGTGAGTTTTGTGACCTCAAGACTTGGAGTACAAACGAGGTTTTGTGGTGGGGAGTAATCCCTCCGCCCGAGGTCTGTCGCAACCAACGCCTACCTCACCTTGCTCAAGTTTCATCACTTCATCATCATGCATCAACATGACGCCAACAGCTGATCAGCCGCAGCCAACGTTCCGCGACGAAACAGCTTACCTATATTTCCAGTATGTTCCCGGACGGCAGCCCACTGCTGTGATTGCCCACTGTGCTTCGTCGCGCCTGCCCAGAGGCACGACGAAATACTCCATCAACAAGCCCAGAACGCGACCTTGGACTCCGTCCTTCAGTGCCTCCCGGCTACAGGCCACGCTCACACACGACCAACTCGGTCAAAGTGCGGCGCCGCGTTCCGACTAGGTAGTTCTGTCCCTCATTAACTCGCTTTCTCTCCAGTAACCGGTTCAACGCGACAGGTTTCCCCAATTTGAATTGGTAGACATCCAATTTTGCCAGCATGGGCAACTACTGCTCTACGGTCGTTCGCTCGATTTGCGCCGGGATTGGAGCTTTCGTGTTCAAACGAGAGCTTAACTACAAGGTGCATGCAGAAGTCATTAACGTTGAATCTCCAACTCAACCGAAGCAGTTCGGAGAGGGATCGAAAAACACATCCGGAATGCAGCGAACAATTGGGCTTGCCGCACCAATTGATGGAGTGTCATCTCAAACCACATTCTCTCTTGCTCTTTGCTCTTAAGTCGCAAAATTTGCTGAGATACAGCGCTTCAAAGACAGCACCTAAGAATGTCGTATTGTCATTTTTGATTCTGTCTTCATGCTTCTTACAATACGGCGGTTCCAGCAACACACACAATTAATCTTGGATACGTTTGGGTATGGGGCTATTACTGTATTATTCACGAACTTGAGCTTGTCAGAGTCTCGAAGAGAAGTATCGGAGCGAGTCCAGCCACTGCTAGACGAGCTTGTCCTCTACAACGTCCTCCACGACTTGTTCAAGTGGCTCGGAAACCGAAGTGAATGTTGACGTACGTTCACACATCTACGATGGGACGAGATGCGACAGGAGCTCTTCCGGACCAGCTTCGGCGATGGTGCGAAGTCGGCGAGCTCTCGCTTGTCATGCACCAGCACGCAAACTGCGTGCTGGCCGAATTCAAGTGGTGAGCGATTGTAAGCACTGTGGACTCCGCGCCGATGTCACGCACCACATGCTGCACATCTACTCGGCCTCATGGTCTCGGGAAGTAGTGGCTACAGATGCGGGCGCACGCACAACTTTTGCCCACAACACTGAAATTTCTCACCATTCTCCTCGGCCGCCGTCTCAACTGGAAAGTGTTGCGTGTTAGTCGCTCGGACTCACAATGAGTTCGACGCGGCTGTTCAAGCCCCATAGGTTGCATCTCCAATATGACGAAACGGTTCGCGGTTTAAGCGGACCGTTCATTTTAAAAACACGGAGTTTTGCGTGATGATCAGCGAAGCGCAAACAATGGACGTCCCGTTGATCATCTCATTGAAGAAGCTCAGCACTAGCGTACAAGCCGTCTGCGCCTCGCGGGACTTCACGCTCTGGCTGCAAACAAAATGCCTCGGCGGAGCCATAGACTACTACTCCGCCCACTACTTAGTATCGCGGGCAGAATCAGCACGATGGTCACGAGCGTTGTGCCCGCATCGCAAAGGACTGTGGCGAGATTGGCAACAAACTCGCATAAGGCTGAACAATTAGGTATTGAAGATCCCTCGCTCGCCAGCCACGCCGCTGCGCTACAGCAGCCAAGACTACGACAGCACCAGCTCGGGATCCATGGACTCGGATGGGTTGGGCAGCGACCGTTGGGGAATGCCTCGTTCGCTGTCGATCGAGGCCGAGGGGCTAGACGAGCGCACGACTGACAAGAGTTTCTCGAGGCTCAGCGCACCAACGACGAAGCACAGACTCCGGCCGCGGAGACAGCGCCGACAACCAAGTATACGCACTCATGTCGCCCAACTCGTCCGGGTGTTCTCACTACCCACGCGTGAGCAAGAAGCGCCCATTCGCGTTAGAACTGCTAGACCGCGAGTCAATGAAACTGGACATGAAAAGGGGCCACAACCGTCCACTTCTTGCGCGAGACCGACAAGCGCGAGACCACGCTTGGGTATTACAGTTACATTGTACTGATGGCGTGTGTGCTGAAAGGGGCCAATTTCCAGTGCCATTTCGAGGTCCCGCCGCGCGAAGCCATGAATAAGCATGCACAGGAAGTGTTCCGCCCCATTGCTGCTGTCCGGCCGGTCGTCAATCAAGGGCGCAGTTGGTACTCATTTCCGATGCAACTCGACGTCGTTCGCGTTCGTGATGTGCCACTTGGCGTGGCTTGGCCAAGGAACATTCGTTCAGCGACAACGTGCAGGAGCTGAACTACCCGAACGTGACAACCACGTCGCTCGACACGAATTCAATCCGACTGTCAACCGGTCGTCGGAGCTGCTCGAGGTCCATGGTGACGGCGGCCGCTGCCTCGCCCTCGCATGGTTCACGTCAATGACCAGCGGCACGGGTTCTCGCCGAAGCTTCTTCAAGCGGTTTCTGCACTACACCTAGGTACGACAGCGGCTTACATTGCAGAAGGAGAAATCTCAGCAGCGATAGACGTCACTACCGGGATCCGCCAAGGCTGCCCCTTCGCCCCAACGCTCTTCATTCTCGCGGTTGACACGTCGAGCTCGTCAACGACGCTGCGACGCTCTCGGGGCTTGCTCTCAGCTCCTCCACGACCGTCCGCATAGTTGGCTTCGCGGGTGATACGACTGTCTACCTCCGCACGCCGGAAGAGACGGCGGCTCTTCGGGGCCTCCTCGATCGCTTTGCCTCCGTCTCCGGTCTCAAGGTTAACGTCACCAAGAGCGCCTGCGTATGCCTGGCCGAAGCCGAACATAGGAGAGCGCAGCGGGCCTCCGTGTTCCCAGTTGCCCCCGCGAGGTCGCTTCTTCGGTACCTCGGCGGCCAGATTGCAGCCTGCCCGGAGACGGATGCGGTGCGGGACATCGCTTTGCAGCAACTTCGGGCCAGACTGCATTTGGCGGCGGTCAAAACGACCGATCTTTTGCAACGCGTGCAGATCTGTCAAGCGATCATCCTGCCCAAAGTACTCTACGTCGCCAGGCACGCATGGCCCACGGCCAGGCAGCTCGACCGACTACAGCGTTTCTTGGACACGTACGCTTGGCATGGGCTGCTCGCGGAAGACAACAAGCAAGGCAGAGCCTGGGTAAGCAAGGACGTGGCGAGAGCCTCGCGGCAAGAAGGAGGTCTCCAGATCCCCTGCCTGCGCGACGAGCTCCTCCTGCTGGCGGCCACTACGCTCCAGAGGTGGGCTAGCGCGACCAACGCGGTCGCCGCTGCGGTTGGAAACATCCTCTCTGGCCCTCGTCTCTCGCAAGGCCTGGAGGCAATTGCTATCGCGCCCGGTCGGGGCCCGGCCCCACCGCCGCGACTCGCAGCTACTCTCGCGGCGACGGGCTACGCGGTACTTCGAGCGGCCGTGTGCGTACCTTACTTTGATGCCGAGAAAGCCGCCATCCTCCCGCTACTGACAGGCGCAGGCAGAGCTCCGCCGACACACGCCACGTGGGCGGAAGGGTGGTACCAGTGCGACTATTCGAGGATCTACCCCCAGCTCAAAGCAGTGCGCAAATTGCAACGTGACCGAGCGGGCCGTCTCAATGTGGCGAGTCTATTGCATTCTCCGCTGTTCGGCGGCGACCTACTGCTCCATGCGTCTGGACGACCTCTCCGCCCGTCCGACGTCAAGGGACTCTCTGTCGGAGCGGCGACGGTTCGGGAGGTCCTGGAGCTTCAGTGGGTCAACCACCGGACGCTGCGTTTTCGCCTGCGGGGTGCAACCTTCCCGTACCCGGCAGCACGAGACTTTCGAGTGCTCTGTGACACCTTAGTGTGTTGCTACCCGGAGCTATTGCTACCTCACAACCCCGAGATGTACCTACGGGAGCGCACTGACACCTCCGATCTGTGGTGCCTCGAGCGACGCGGCAGTGAGCTGTGCCTCATTCGGGATACACTAGACGCCGAGGTACAGTCACGACTCTGAGGCATGCGGAAAGGCTAGCGAGGCGCTCCAACAAGCGGCCGCGCCTCCAGTTCTCTCCTCATCCGGCCCTCTCTCCGGTATTGCCGCTCTGGGGGTCGGCGACTCGACTCTCCCGTCGTCGACTCCGGCAACTGATCGCTGCGCCGAGGTGCTCTCGGGTGGCGAGGGAGCTCGACGCACAGCGCCAGGGCACAGGCGGCGTCTCCTGACTTCGCCGAAGCCCTTGAAGCTGTCGACTGGATTGATGTGCATCGCCTTGAGCACAGCTCCAGCCGGCAAAGGTTGGCCTTTAACCGAGTCAAAGGACAGCGCGTTTCCGGTTGGGACTGGGTCCAGCAGCGACGCGGTTGCCCGCACTGCCCCGAGGCAGGTCCCGACGGCGGAACGACCTCCCACGTTGTCTGGACGTGCCCGGCTGCACAGTCACTTTGGGACCAGGTTCAGCTTTGGTGGCAGCGTCTCGGCATGTGGACGGATTGCACGGCGTCATCCAGAACGTAGCTCCTCCGCGCCATTTTCGGCCTTGAACTTCCGCGCACGCCGCCCAAGGCGTGGGAACTGGCTTCATTACAACAGGGTCACCACCGAACCGACGACTCTGCCGTGGACCCGTTCCCGATGCTGCAAGCCGCGTGGCGCAGATTGTGCTCGAAACACTGGTACACATTCTCGCGTGGCGCACCACGCGAACCCCCGAAGATCGGCCTTGGTCACCGCAGCAAGCGCTCGTTCTACACGATGCGCATTGTCACCGCGCCATCGAGACCCTGGCCACTCGGCTAGCCAGCAGCGCTGCGGCACCCAAGGATGCAGCGGTGTACGTCCGTGAGGTGTGGGGAGTCTTTCAGCACTCGCTCACCATCCCGAACCCAGTCTCTCACGACACTCGTCTCGTGCGATATGTTCTTTTCTTTGACGGAGGCTCCAGGGGCAACCCTGGGCCTGGCGGATCCGGAGCTGTCATCGTCCGAGCGGAGCCAACTACGGGATCGGCGGCGGTCATTTGGAGCGCGGCGATGAGCCTCGCCTCCAAGTATACCACTAACAGCCAGGCGGAATACCGGGGGCTCCTCACGGTTCTCCAGCGGGCCGCGGACATGAAGATCTCGGCGCTGGACGTAGTCGGCGACAGCGCTCTCATTCTTCGCCAGATGAGTCACTACCGGGCGCCCAAGAATCGGGCCCTGCAGGCTTTCTACATACAGGCGCGCCGGCTTGCGGACCGGCTCGCCATCGAACAGTGGCACCATTACCGGCGGGCCTACAACAAAATGGCTGACTCCCTCGCGAATCTAGCCATGAACAAACGGGAAAGTTCACAGGAAACTCACCCAACACCACGGGGAGGTCACTCCGATCTCTCCTCTCTGCTCCACAACGACCTACGTCCGTGGTTGGCTGCGACAGCGAGCCACCACGTTGAGCTTTAACACCTCGTCACCAAGCAGAACCGAAGCTATTAGGATTCACATACAAGTTGAACTCAATAGACTTCATCACCATCATCATCATCATCGTACATCATGTTGTAGAGCAGCGTGTAGTCGAGCCAGGCATTTGGGAGGTACTTGGAGTCAGCCGTGCACTCCTTGTACGTGAAGTTGTTCCACTCTTCGCCGACGCAGTAGTCGTTGATGAACGAGTCCATGACCACCACGCCGCCGGTCACGCCCTGGTCGTAGCCGAAGAAGAGACCACCGAGCGAGGCAAAGAGGCAGACGATGATGGCGTACGTGCGCGTTCCCTCGGTCGGGGCATCGTCGAAGTCGCCGTTGTTGACGTTGATCGCGACACCGCCGGCCATAGTTGCTTGCTTCCTTGTCGAATCGGCCCCGGACTTGGACTTGCTTGCGTGAGCGGAAATTGAAGAATGATCCTGAGGCACCACCCGCGTTGACCCGATCATCGAGGATCTTGGCTGGGCCTGGCCCAGGTGAGGGCCAATCCTTGAGAGACCCTGATCCCGTGCCATCCGCTCAGGACAAGCCCCACCGTATGTCATCCGGGCCTGGGGACAGAGAGGCTCTGTTCCAAGCAGCTCATGCACCCATGTTGGGCATTGGTCGAAGTGGAGAAAGGACCTTGGCCACTTGATTTACTGTCGGTGGTTAGGCGTGAAGTTGCCGGGGGAAGATGCAAGACACTCCTCGTCGAATCGGCATCCGGGCCAATGCCGGTGCTTTCAGAGCGCAGGCGTTCCAAGTGCACCAACGAGCCACGTTGTAGCCTTCGACGGGAGTGTATATCGCGCGCTGAGTTCCCGCTGACCCCCGCCCTGACGTGACGTTTCGCTTCACTTATGTGCAATCCGCCGGAAAATAAATCCGTTAGCGGCGCTGCTTACGCTGTTTTTTGGGCCGTCATCCGGGCATCAACAGATCGTTCATCCACTCACCACGCTTTCCACTCACTATGTACAGTAAAGTCGCGCGCTGGAAGACGCCTGACTAATCGGGCAAACACGCCGACCCGTGTATCGGAATACGCTCGAAAATGGCGGGAAACAGCGTACAAGAGACCGTCACTCTCGAATGATCTCCATGCGACTTGTGGCACACACGTCACAGATGCATCTTTTAGGAGATGGTACACTGTTGAAGGTTGCAGTTCTAGATGGGTACACTGTTGGATTTGCAGTTCTAAACGGCCTTGCTGGATTTCTGATGAATACTGCGTCCCGCACGGGAATAAAGCTGCTAAGGAGAAGCAACTCTCCGACCCAAAAAATCTGTAGAGAATGTGTTCGACTGGTGGGATGGGGTTGAAAGCACTCGCTTGATGTCCTCGATTGCGTTGTCTTAAGAGTTGAGACAGATAGCGGCGACCCGGGTTACCGCATCCACCAGACCCCTGAACACGGTCGAGTTATTTTTTTCATAGAAAATGCCGAGAGAGTATACAAATACTTAGTATTTGCATACTCTCTATATAAATACTTAGTATTTGTATACTTTCTACTCACCCACAAGATGATCGCTTGCCGATTCGTGGTCGGTATTGTCTCTCCAACCTCGAGTGAAAGCTGCTACGAGCTGCGAGACGAGTGGAGCTGGAGTGTAAACGGCGTAGCCCACGATGTGTGGAGTGTGCTCCTAGTCGGGCAAGGAAGTCTTGTTGTGATATGCCGATCGGATCACTATTAGTTACGGCGATAATCATAGCGGCTGTGACAAACTGCCGAGGTATAGTTAATTTGTTTTGACAAGACCGAATGAGCTGCTACCATCCTCAGGGATGCTCCAGTTGCTGGCCAGAACGACAATTTCACCGATACCCCAGAAGGGCGCACGTGGTCGCCATCAGAATGGACGAAGACGAACATGGTATTGTCCTTCTGCCGGCTTCTCGGCCTTCACAAACCGCGAACACTTGTTGGAGCTTCTTCAAAGGACTAATTAGCCTTTTCACTGGGACTAGCTTACTGGGCTAATTGATATCTCCGGACGAAGCGGAACAAGGATCGCTTCCTCCGACCGTTCTCTTTCTTTTCCAGCTCATAAGTCGGAATTCTACAACTGTACGTTCGCCTTGCAAGACTGCGCTCGATCATGCTTCTCTTCGGACTTGCAAAACCATCACATACTCGTAGGCACTGTTCCCTCCGATAGGGGAATGCATCGCCGATAGAAAATTCGAATATGCAACGAGTGTTTGATCTAAACCTCAAAGACCCACACTCTGTCGCCAAGTGCCTATAATAGAATACCCTGAATTCTCATTGCTCCTTGGTAAGAGCAATGTGCTTTTGTACTGTTGTATAGGTTGAAGAAAAAGGTTGGAACGTTCATGGTTCCCTCATCATGTACAAAGGCTAGATATGTCAGGGGGGGAGGCAGTGTAGAGTGTTCACCATGCTACTAAAACTCATTCAATGTTCACTGCCCACCAAACTACTACCAACCCCATCTCAACTGGTTGGATCCGCAAAGCGGCGGGATGCACAGACCAATTTGCCGAGGCAACCACCCAAACCAAACCCCACACTACATTGAGTGAAACGAACACATGACCTTACCTGGCTACTCTTGACTAACTCCTCTACAGCGACGTTTCAATGCGGCTTAGTGCTTCGGATCTACCGATTCAGTTCAGTGGATGCCACGAAGGTGCGCTTGTCTGGGCGTGTCTGTGCGAATGGATGGTATGGGAGGCAGTGAGTTTATTGCATTGGCTGTCTTCAAGTGTCGTATGATAAATTCAAATATTGAGAGCGAACGAGACCCCTTGTCTCTTCACAAGTCTCACGCAAGCGACTGATGTCATGTGATATGGCGCGCGTTCACTGCGCTTGTGTGGCCACAGGCGACTTGAATGGTTAGGCTGACCTGCTGCAACAGAGATTTTGGAAAAAGCCGACTCGCATGCAACATTTACTCTCAATAGGAGTCGTAGCGGTACCTCTTCCCACGCTCGCATTGCTGATTGGTGCAAAAAGCTGGCGAAATATTTGGTTCGACCGATGAACGCGAGGAGGCGTCGAGGAACGCTCAAGATAAGTCAGTCACGGTCGACGGTGAGCGGGTTGAAGTAGCTCAATAAAAACTGCACCTTTTTTGTCGACGCCGGAGTTTGGGTGATTTTATTTGAAGTTTGTATGCAGATGTGCTGCAAACTTCCCAGCTCTGAGCTGTTGGGTGTCGCTTCTGCATATTTCTAGCTGAAGTTACGTCATGCAAATGGCTGGCATCGACATGGGTACGGAGTGGATTTCCCTCTTTCCGCGCCGGGATGTCTCCCCACAGTTGATGAACTCACCTGCTCTTGTATAGCGCTTGGAGTTCTCCAGTACGCAACTCCATTCCCAAATTCGACAAGTTGGCCTCGCGACACCAAACAAACATGACTCCTTTGGATTCACCCAGCCCGTTGGTGTGGCCCGTCGCGGCTTCACTCTCACACCCATACTGGGTCGGCCACCACACTGCTTCCCACCTCCGTTGTCGCTACCGCAGCAAGATCTGCACTAGCCAGCGCGCCCACAAACGCAACGGCGAGCTGCATCGCTACTGCGAGTACCACCGCCAGCGCGCCAATTCGAACCAGAAGAAATGGGCCAGTCGACGCATGAGAGCAGCAGACGCAAACGAACTCCACACGCTGGAACTGGTGTGCCAACACGGTCACGTTTACCACCAATACACAAGAGAGCATCTGGCCTCAGATCCGACGGTCGAACTGCCTCTCCGGTTCCGCGAGGCATCAGGAGTTGCCGCAATCTTTGAAGAAGACGAGGACGTTTGGCATGCCCTCGGTCTGAACGAGCTCATGGACGAGATCGATCTGAAGGCGTCAGAGTAGTTGCAACAATACGCAAAAAGCACAATATACTCAGCTGAGTGAAGACTCGGTGGCGATCCTTGTAAATTTCACATGGTTATGTCGATACCATTAACAAATCCTAGGATGTCCAGTAGACTCCGCGACCGGTCATTGTTGCAATCGTCACCACACGCTGCTCTGGACCATCGGCTCACTTGTCCAACCACGCAAGCACAGATTCGTCCAGTTCAACAGAGGACTGCAGCGACGATTCCACGGGCATGGGGCTTCCTTGGTAGCTTTCTCCACTGGGCGTCGACGGTCGTGCCTCCTTCAAAAGGAGCTGCTTGTGGTCATCGTCAGGCTCCGTGCGCGTCCGTCGGTCCAGCTCGTGGATCCGACGATTTGCCCATCGCTTTTGATTTGAGTTAGCACGTTGGCGGTGGAATTCGCGAAACTGGTGGAGCGCGGCGTTGCGCTTGCGCGCGCGAAGGTTCCAACAGAGCTTGCCTCGGTATGTGCAGATGAATAGCTGGCGCTGCGACGGTGACGTGGGCGGAGCCATGCCGTGGGCGGAGCAATGTACGAGCGCGGGATGGACGATAGCAGACGGCATGATGGTTTCGTGGGGGATGGTGTAAAAGTTCAAATGAGCTCTTTCGCCGAACTGTGTCTTGGTGAGACTGCATTTGAAGCGAATCCAACCCCGCGCTGACAGCGATCCTCAACATTTACACTGAGTTACTAGAATGATGCAAGTGCCACAAACACTCCACCGAGAGAGTGGAATTTGGTCGATCCGTTGTGGCTTGCGTCTTGGACACACCCGGAAAGATCGAATTTGTTTTGCTCAGTTTATGTGCGAGTGACCAGTGAACATCCTGAATAGAAGACTGTTCGGGGGGACACCCAAAATTCGTGATCCACAAACTCCTGGTCTGGACAAGAAGTATCACGTGCAGGCGAGCGAAAACTCACCGAAAGCCATTCTTCCAACATAAGGGTGGATTGTGGGGGCGGTGTGAACTGTCTACAGTTTTAGTTAAAAATGCTGCGAATCAACACCGCTACTTGCAACATATTCAAGGAGTGAAGATATCCACGGCAGGTTTTCGTTGCAGCTTCCGCTCTTTGGGCCAGAGGGACCAAACTTGACGCAGATGTGCATAAAAGCTGCGAAATCTTAGAGACACGATCTATCTCAGCAAGACATCACACTCGTTGGATCTTCCTCTAAAGGTTCCTCAGAAGATCCGACTTGAGAAGCGAGGCGCAGCGTTTATGCACATTTGCGTCTCAGTTCACGTTTACAGCACCTCAATGAGGTGACCTCATCGCCGCTGAGTTGGACTGACCTGTTGGAGGGTGGAGGCTTGTTACCGAACTTCCTTGTGCAACGAGTCATTGAGGGCGGGAGGGGCAGTCACCCGCCAGCCAAGCCGTAGGATGGAATAAGTCACTACTGGTAATCCTGGAAGTTGGATATAATCGGACAGACGGTCCTTGTTGTTGTCTTTGCTTTTTGTTCAGCCTGCGTTAATCCCCACTGCGGTTCGGTAACGCGTTGAAGGCCTTACGAATTGCGACCTCCCCTACAGAATTAAGTGAGGCCTGCAAATACCAAGAGCTTCTCTCACATCATGAAGATCTTCTAGGGTTTTCCTTCGGCCTACTGTTTTGATAGTCTGCCCCCGAAGGATGCTCCCAGTGAGTTTCTTGGTTGACGAGCATCAAGAGAAATAGGACAGATCATTGCGGTTATCATTTGGCTAGCCGATGTAAGAGAGAGAGAGATCACGTTTGGCCTGTCACTCTGAATGGAATCATTCCCTGGCTCTCTTGCAAGCCGTCTGACTGGTCGTGGTGACCATTCTCGCCAAGATCATCCTCTGGTCCATCGGCCCACTCGTCCAACCATGCGAGTAAGAGATCGTCGAATTCGGGTGTTGGCTGCGCCAGCGATTCCGCTGCGGAGATACGTGCTTCAAGGTTTTGCTCGGTCAAGGTTGACACCGGTGCTGCCGTCGACGAGCGCTGCTGGTACACGTGCTGAAGCTCCATCAGCGTCTGGCTGTCCAGCTCATGGTTCCGCTGACTCGCCCAGCGTTTTTGGTTCGAGTTGGCACGTTGGCGGTGGAACTCACAGAACCGATAGAGCATTCCGTTGCGTTTGCGTGCGCGGACGTTCGGACAGAGCTTGCCTCGGTAGGTGCACACGACGCTACGAAGCTGCGACGGCGATGTGGGCGGAGCCATACCATGGACGGAGCAAAATGCAGTCGTGGCTTGAGCCGCGCCATGGTCAACGACAGATGACATGATGGATTGGTGGGGATGGTGTGGAAGTGTGAATGAGGTTGTCGTGACTGTTTGGCCTGAATTGAACCAACGTAGTCATGATCCGCCGAGAACAGCGATCTTCACTAGAAGATGCCCTGCAAGTGAGAGCAGTTGTGGTGATGATGTGCCAACAGCTCGCACCTCCGATATCCGGATAAAACTAATTTTCTGAGAGGAGCTGTCTTAGTTTCCTCAACGATTCTGATAACGTTCGTACGTTTTATGTTCAAGTGACCGCTGAGATTACCTGAAGCCCGCCAATGACAGACGCCAGTGCCAGCTTTGTTCAGAAGGGCTCTCCCTCAAAGAACCGGTCAAACGGTATAGACTCAGAGGTTCAGAAATCAGTACCTATCCTACTAAGATAGTGACTACCTTGGAGAGTACACCGCATCAACAGTTGGAACGGCTGATCGGAACAGATACCCAGTCATTTGGAAGTAGACTCGCTGAATTGCCAAAACACACTGTAATCCGAGAATCAACGTCTTCTTCGACAAGATATATCTACTCCTCTTTTAGGCTCCATCCACAACCAACAACTACGCCGAGTATGTTGGACTCCTCTCCGGGCTAGTGGCGGCTGACGCCCATCACTGGACCCCACTCACGGTCATAGGTGACAGCCAGCTCATTCTGCGGCAAGTCTCCCAATATCGACCTCCCGTTCAGGACGACTTCGTCGTCTCTACTCACAAATCCGGCACTTGGCCGACCGTCTCCAGATCCGCGAGTGGCGTCACCACCTCCGCGAATTCAACAAGATGGCCGACCATGCTGCTAATGTCGCGATGGACTCCAAGCGTAGCCTCCAATCATTTCATCCGTCCGCACGCCCCGAATGGCGCGGACTACCCCCCTTACTTCATGGTGACATTCTCCAGTGGCGAGCCACTACATCAGACATAGCCCAAGCGTCGTAGGCGCTCCTGCATGGACAAAAAACAAGCTATCGTAGTTCTCTAGTTGTAACACAATAGAATCCAACTTTCATCATCATCTGGATCACCATCTCCGACTGTTCATTCCACTTGATATTTCTTCTACCTCTGGCTCGAACGAGCGAACTCCTCACAGTCGAACAGCTCACAACTCGAGTTTTACTCTGCCAACGAACACGCTACACTCATCACATTGATTGCGACTGATCGATCCGATCAGAAATTTTCAGCCTCCGAGTCGGAGAGGAAAGCGCCCACGGAGAGTCGAGAAATCCAGCGGCCCCTCGTCGCTCCCCGTCCGTTGTCATCCGAAAACCAGCTTGCAGACCACAGAGAGTCACCAACGGTCCACTACTGAGGTTGCTTCAGCGACTCAGCAAAGCCATAAGCTCGAGATTGCAGCCACGCTGTCCGTGGC
>JAADVR010000717.1:0-17710 GCA_023335855.1 Pythium scleroteichum
TCCTCCGGACAGCATTATTATGATATTCCACCACGACCCACCCTACTGAGCGAGCCTCTCGAGGGCGCTCTTTATACCTACGTTTGCCTCTACCATGAATGAATATACCTATTACGATACCACGGAATACCATGAAAGCTCTCCACGTGGTGATCTCGTCGTCGCGTCACCATGGCGGCTTCCCCTCACGCCATGGGAAGATCCACGCGTCCGGATTCGCGTGTTGGGAGGATGGGCTCAAGCGCGAGTGCCGATCCAGTTGGGGCCGGACGGACTTTACAGGCCTGAGCTGGGACAAGGCCGTCAGCCAATCCGCGTCAACTGCTGCGGGTGCTGGATTCTCTCGAAGCCATTGCTTACGGTCTCGCACGACGGCGCTTGCTCGCCAGTGTGTCTGTGTTGGTCTGGATCACAGCTGGTGTGGGGCACCCACAATACCGAGTCTCAGGCCGAGACTGTCGAGGCTCGCGAGTCTCGCCACTCGTGGCACGGTATCCTACAAACGTCGCGACGTTGGATCCTCCCATGAACCCAATCGCCACGACGAAAATCGTCTGACGCAGCCTGGCGACACGCCAAACGGGGCGGCCCTTCCTCGTGGTATCTTCAAGCAGGTCTATTCCAGTGCTCGCGTGTTTAGTCTCCTCTCCTCTCTCGCTCTCTCTCTCTCTACTCTCTCTCGGGCTCACATGGGCCGGGCCACGAACTCGCGGCTCTGCGTGTGCTTGTCGTCCTCCTCCGTGAGGAACGTGCGCAGCAGCGAGTTGAACGCCTTGGCCTTCTGGACGTGCACATCGTGGCGGCCGTTCGGGAACACGTGCAGCTTCGAGTGCATGATCCGCTCGTTGATGTACTCGCTGTGGAAGTCGGGCATCATGCGGTCGTTGCAGCCCGCCACGACCAGCGTCTTGCACCGGATCTGCGGCAGCTTGTCGCAGTACAAGTCGCCGTTCTCGGTCTCGTACACGCTCGCGAGCTTGTCCATCATGGTCGTCCAGCCCTCGCGGAGCTGCTCGGCGCCATAGATCGACTCGCCCTCGGCTCGCGACGCCGGGTGCCAGTTCGAGACGTCGCCGTACTTGGTGTAAATGTCCAGATCGTCCACGTCCACAAACGCCTACGCCGTCGTTCAACGACCAGTCACCACACCACCAGCTACGTAGATCAAAATCGCCCTTACATTGCCGTTGACCAGCACGAGGCGCTCGACACGGTCCGGGTACTTGGCCGCGAGCACGGCGCCGGTGTTGGCGCCGGCACTCCAGCCCAGGATCGAGTACTATGGGTGGCCAAGCCAAAACAAAAACCAATTTTGTCAGCGATCTGCTGACGAACTGAAGGCGGTCCAACGCTTCGCGGACCTTGTCGTAGCCGAGCTTGTCCATCGCGCGCACGACGTCGTCGGCATCGCGCTCGAAGTACTTGGACGGGAAGTCGCGCACGGGCGGCCGCGAGTACCCGTAGCCGCGCGGGTCCACGCCGACGAACTCAAACTCGTCGCCGAGCGCCGCGAACTGGAGCCGGTAGTTGTGGATCACCGAGCCTACAGCACGACGACAGAGCGTCAGCAGCATGGCCCAACGACATGCCTGGCGAGTCCGAGTCGTCACCGAAGGAGCTGGGCAGGCAGAGCACCGGCGGCTGGTGCTTCTTGGCGTCGCGCTCCACCGGCACGACAGCGTGGAGCTCGAGGTCCGGCGCGACGCCCACGCGCACGCTCTTCATGGTCGCGGGCAGCAGTCCGCTCGCGCTGCTGCTCCAGCGCCGCGCGGAGGCGCCACGGCGAAGGAGTCTCGGCATCATGGCCGCCATGCTTGTGTGGCGGACGTAGCTGCTCAGGAAACGCTACTGTATTAAGTTATTTGATGGTCTCAATGCAAATTTCGAGAAGCTTGTTAGTCGTGGCCGTGCGTGACGCTCGGGAAGGCGCTGAAGGCCGGCGAGATGGATCCGCTGGGCACGAGCTCGAGCGCGTCGTCCTCCGAGTCGCTCGAGTCGGCCACGGGCGGCTCGAGGATCATCTTCTGGGCCACGAAGAGACTCGCGTCGCGGTTGCCCCAGTAGATCACGTGCGACGTGAGCGCGAAGAGGTACTCGTTCGCGATCTCGATCTCGTTCTCCTGCAGCGAGTAGTCGATGGGCAGGCCCTGGCAGAGCTTACCAAACACGTCGAAGCGGCCGCCTCCGTACTCGCCGTCTTCGCGTTCCGTGGCACTGACGAAGCGGGGCGGCGGCGGCGCGTCGGCTGCTGTCGACAGCACGGCCGTGGTGCTGAGCGAGGTGCCGTCGTAGCCGAGCGAGGGGGTCGCCGTCTCGACCAGCCCGACGCTGCGGACTGTGCTCTCGACCTGGGTTTCGAAATTGCGACGCCACTGCCGCAGCTTTTGCCACATGCGACGAAACGAGTTGCGGATCTGGTACTGGAACCGCAGCTTGCCTTCGAAGGTTCGGATGATCGCGGCCTTGGAATTCGCGCGCCGAGGGTTCAGGATCGGCTCGATGCGGTACGCCACGGGGTCGTACGGGTGGTAGATGTTGAACACGCGCTTGCACGTCGGAAGGCGGAACTCGCGCGTGATCTTCTGGCCACGGACGTTCAGGAACAGCCCAACTGGCGAGCCGAAGCAGAACAAGTTGTCCACGGCAAATGCGAGCAGAGGCACGTCGTGGAGATCACTGTCTTTGACGGGTGGCGGCATGCCGCCTCGCGATCGTTTCCGACGGCGTGGAGGGGGTGGTTTGCGAGTCGGGCCCGACGAAGCCGCCTGCCTCGTCGTGCTGCTGCGCTTCCGATGGCGCTGGTGGCTCTTTGCAGAGGAGGACGCGTGTCTTGAGCCCACAGTCACTTGCTTCTTCGGGTGGACGACCACGCTGTTCGTCTTCTTCCCGTTCTGTTGAGCTGGATGGCCGTTCTGGTGAGGCTGCGACTTTGGCGGCTGCTTGTGGCGGCCGTTGAGGAGGTGACGAGCGCGAACGCACTCCGAGTCGGACCGCGAACGCTCTCGTAGCTGCTCAATGACCATGGCTTCAAAGCCGTTGGCGTTGTCCCGGCTGTCGTGACTGTCGGTGCTATCACTGTCCACGTCGGCGCCGAACTCCTCGTCACCTTCGTTGTCGCTGTCGTCTTCCTCCGTGCTCTCTGTGATGGGGTCTCCGTGGAACGAGACTTTCGTGGGCCGTTGTCGAGGCGGCTGGTGGTTGAGAACATCGAACGAAATGATGGAGCCTAAAGAATGCGCGATGATCGACACCTTCTTCTTGGACCGGCTCGGATCTCCCCAGCCGCGATTGCGAGATTGGAACAAGCCAAAGACACGGTTCATCTCGTTCGCGACGTGCTCGAGGATGACACGGTGGAACATCGGCGACATGAAGAACAGCACGTCGAGGATCGTGTCGTTGGCGAACTCACGCAGCTTCGGAATCGCCGGCAGCGTCACGTCTCGAATCGCACCGTCAAGCCCTTCGATGTGGAGCTTCGAGTGCCATTCGATGGGCAGAAACTCGGTGCGCGGTCGCTTGTCGCCGAGCTTGTCAAAGTGGCTCGACCGAAGCGCCTCCGTGTGG
Organism: Pythium scleroteichum; assembly: GCA_023335855.1. NCBI lineage: Eukaryota > Oomycota > Peronosporomycetes > Pythiales > Pythiaceae > Pythium > Pythium scleroteichum. The sequence goes on from JAADVR010000717.1 coordinate 3,568, forward strand.
AGGTTGCGCAAGCTCTCGGAACAGTCGATGATCGACCGCAGCGTCACAACATTGATAATGTCGATGGTCTTGAGAGCATCGCCGATCCCGTGGACGATGAGCACGAGGTGGTCGACGTCGTCTTCAATGTCGGCGTCGTCCTCATTCGGTTCAATGCCTTTCTTTTCCGAGTACTTCATGCCGCGCTTCCACGTGTCCATGGTCTTGGGGTCTGCACGGATGCGAGGATCCCCACGATACACTCGACGTTTCGACGTGAAGGGCGTCGTTCCAGCGAGAAGTCTCTTGTATTGCATGATGTCGTGAGGGCCCTTGAACTCAACGAGGTGGCCTTCGACAGGAATGCTCATGGTACATCCAAGCGCAGCCTTGCGAGCAGCGTTACGGTCCCCGCGCTTCTTGGCGATCTCGAAAAGTCGCTGTTTCTCTTCTTCGTAGTGTGCCAGGTAGTAGGTGAAAGCCTGTTCGAGCACCAACGCTGCCGGTGGGTTGTAAGGCGCGAGACCGTAGTTGCGCTGAGCGTAGAGCCACATGGACCGCCGCACTTCCATCTTCTCGATGGGCGTCCAGTACACAGGCTTCATCTCCATCGTATCGAGATTGACTTCGTGACGACCTTCGTCGACGATGACAATGGGCGTCGGCAAGGGGCCGCCGTGGAGAGATTTCTGTCGCTGGTAGAAGCGGTAGTACCGCTCCAGACGTCGGTTCTCGTGCGCTGGAAACTCGACCCACTTGGCTTTGGCGGCAGCATTGCTGCTGATAGCAGTTGGTGCGTCTGTCGAGGACGTCGCTGCCAATGTCGTCGACGCGCATTCCTCGAGTTCGAACTTGCGATAAAACCAGCACGGGAACGCGTCTTCGTCGTGTGTGTGGAGATCCTTCTGCAGCTGCTCGTTGGCTTGAATCTCGTTCTCCAGCAGAGGCACGCCAGTCGTGAGCGGGAACTCTTTGAGCAAGTCTCCGTACAGCATCTCGTTTTGCAGCTTGATGCTGGCCATGAATTCAAACAATTTGTACCGCGATTCGATGATGCGCACGCGCTGGTAGATGCTGCGGATCACGTCCTGTCGCCTCTCCATCACAAGCGACTCATACGGGCCCCTACCAAGAATGTTCCACTGCACCATACTCCAGTGCTGGTCCAGCACTTCGGTCGCGGAGTAAATGTACTCGACCAGCGACTGCACGCGGCTCGTCGAGACGTCCAGGAAGAGATCCGTGCGACTCTCGACCTCTTCGCGCGACGGGAACACGATCTGCGTGGGCAGGATGACCATATACCGCACGAGCTTCTCGACCGCCGTGAGCGGCGTGACGACCAGGTGCCGCAACACTAAATGCCTCGTCATACTCGTCTTGGCCACGAAATAGAGCTCCGGCAGCTCCTCGCTCGTGACGAACTGCGCAAAGCCTTCGACGCCGTTGAGCACGGGCACGGCGAGGTGCGAGCGGATGGGCTCGACGGGCGTCGGCAGCGGCACGGTCTCGACCGTGGACTTGACGGTGTAGAACAGCACCTGGCCGCGGCGCGTGGTGACGACGCGGAACTCGTGGACCGTGTGCTGCGTGGTCGTGAGCGCGTCGGCGATCTGGTCGCGCGTGAGCACTGCGGCGCGCTTGACGAGGTCTGGCGCCTTGCGCTGCATGGTCGCGTGGATCTGCTGCGAGAGCGTGTAGAGAAACGGGAGCGGCGTGTAGGCGGCCCAGGAGGTCGGGTAGGCGGCGGCCCAGCGGCCCTCGGAGGCCACGCGCTCGTCCATGTCGCGCTTGGCGTCGCGCACGATCTCCGCGAGGTGGTACATGGTTGCCTAGAGAGAGAGACTGGCAGAGGCGAAGGCCCATGGACGGAAGCCCACTTCAAATCGAACGCGTGACGCCTCGGGCTGCAGAGAGAACTTTTGAGCGAAGTGATATACGTTTTGAGAGGGAGGAGGGAGACGGAATGGGTCGTATACTGAATTAGAAGAATGCGCGATGGCAGGGAAGAGACGTGTCGAAAACGTCGATATTAGATGTCGATGTCACTTTGAAGCTCCCACCAATGAACCCCACAGTGTCTGATCCCGCAGGAAGCATGATCCGCGGCCGACGACGGCTGCTGCTCGCCGTGGCGTCAGCACGTCGCTATGGATCCATCGGGAACAGCAGCCGAGCAGCGATTGCTCGCCTGACGCCGCTGCAGCGAGAGCTGGTCGAGCGTGAGCACGGCGGTCATGTGGGTGCTTCCGGCGGCTTCGCGACCGGCAAGTCCACCGTAGCTGCCGAGCGGGTGCTGTGGCTGGATGGTCGCGACCGCAAGGTGCTGGCGCTGAGCGGACGGCTGACGGACCAGTCGGCGCTCGTCCGCTATGCGGACGAGGCCACGACGTTCCACGCTCTGGAGCGGCGTGGCCACCGCGTGGCCGGCGTCATGGAGTGGACGCAGCAGACGATGGAGGAGCTCGGGTTTAGTCCCGACGGCCAGCGGGTGCTCTCGTTCGGGCAGCTCACCGCCTTCCTCATGCACCACGCGCACGTGCTGCCGCTGCGCGTGCTGCACCAGCGCCTCGCGACGGCGTCGTCCATGCAGCTGCGGCGCACGGTGGCCGACACGCAGCGGTTCTTCACGACGCTCGAGGTTCACGGCGTCTATCCAGAGGTCTATACCGAGTACGCGTCTACACGCGCGGCCGAGACGGGGAACGACGACCAACTCGAGCTCGCCCACGCGTATCGCGTCTACCGCGAGCTGCTGCGCCGCCACGACCTCCGCTCCTGGGACGGACTGGCGCTGGATCTGCGGCAGCTCTTCGAGCGCGATCCGCACTGCCTCCTTGCCGCGACTAACGAATTTAGCGATGTGGTCGTGGACGATCTGGACCGTATGACGCCGACCATGGTCCACACGCTCGGTCTAGTTCTCCAGCAGCCCCATATCCAGTCGAGTTTGAGTCTCAGCCACACGGTTCGTAGCGAGGATTGCCCACAGACCAGCCAACTGCACCAGCTGCTTGCCGGTCTAAACCCGCAGTCTATCCTGTTACCAATGGATAGCTCTCCCGGGTCTAAAGATCGTCGTGGTATCCACATCGTAGCTGCTCGTGTCTTGTCGTCGTCGTCGGTAGTCGATGCGCTGCCTACCGACGACGAAGTCCCCGTCACGTCGCTGCAGTTCGACTCGTTCGACGACGAAGCTTCCTTCTTGGCCAGTTTAATCAAGCAGAAGCTGACCGAGTCGCCTTCTGGGTCATCTCCACGCATCACAGTCTTCTGCCCCACCAAGGCAGACGTCTCAAGTGCGAGCCAGGCTTTCCTCGCGGCTGGACTCAGCGTGAATGGGCGTCGGGCAGTGAACACTCCGCGTCGCCATTTGTTCGACGAACCTGGCGTCGACGCACTTTTTTCGCTGCTCGTCGCTCTATGGATGCCAAGCGACACAAAACACTTGTACAACGTTCTCCGCTCCGAATTTTTCACGTTCCCAGCCGAAGTCTTGTCGCGAATTATGGAGAAGCAGCACCGCCGTTCCAGCCACGCTACGCTCGTCGATGTGTTGTCAGAGTTTGTCGAGTCAAAGGGCCAAACAATCAAAGGAGTTGGTGATGCGAGCATCGTCGAGGCGCTCACAGCAGCGGAAAACTTCCTTACCACCGTGAAGGAATGTCGTGAGCAGTGTCACAGCAAGTCTGTCTCCGATATTGTTCAACTCTTTCTCGAGCGTACCGGCCACCTGGAAAGTTTACTCGATCCTCAAACTCCACGCGCTGCTCGGCAGGCAATAGCACTCGCAGCTTTCCTTAAGGAGATTGACTCGGCCCAGCGCGTTGTTCAAAGTGCACATGTCCCGTTCATCGTCCCGTATTTGCTTCAGTTGCACTCGGCACGAGTTGCGATAATCGAGGAAGAAGAGGAAAGCGACAACAGGGGGAGCGATATTAACGGAGTCGGTACAGTTCGGGTCTTGCTGTTGACACGATACGAACTGGATCAGTTCGAAGTGTCAAGACAAGCTGACGGGGGCTCGGATGAAGACCTCGTGATTTTGATGGCAATGCGTGACGCCAAATTTCCTGGTCGACTTAAGCGGATCACGTGGCCTCTACCAATGGAGTTGTTGTCGAAGCCTTTGCCAGTGCAAACTCGAGCTGAGTTTCTTGTCGAAGCAGAGGAGCTCGTGCACGACGCACTCGTTCAGCTCAACGCTAGAGAAGTTGTCGTATCGTTCGCGAAGTCGGTGGGTGGCAGCTCGTCGAAGCGATCCGAGAAACTCAGCCGCGTGCTAGAGCCCCTGTGGACTGAACCGCCACCAATGCCAGAGCCCACGGGGCCACTGAGCTTTCAATCCAGTCCTTCGCAATCTTCCGACTTTGCCAAGCCGTCTACCCAACCGGCTGCTGTGAAGACAGGATCTTTTGAGCCAACTCATTTGTCTTATTCTCAAATCACCGAGTATACGCGGTGCCCTCACAAGTACTACCTCAGTCGAGTGCTAGGACTTCGTGATTTTTCTGACGACGCGGGGGCTTCCAATCTCGCCATGATGTTCGGTAGTGCTGTCCACGAGGCCATCGCTGCGTTCAGTGCCGCTATTCAGAAAGGAAAGACCGTCGAACACTCTGAGCACGAAGCGTTAGACGCTCTGCGTTCTGCGTGGCGTCGAGAAGGGTTCCTCTCAAAGCGCCAAGAAGCTTTCTTCGCCGAGCGAGCCGAGACGACACTGCGTGGGTGGCTCCAGCGCCACTTGCCGACGAGTGAAATCGTCGCCGTCGAACAAGACTTTGAGTGTCGGCTGGGCAGCAATTGGGACGTCCCGTTGCGTGGCGTGTGGGATCGAGTCGATCGAACTGAGGACGGTAAGATCATCATCCGCGAATTCAAGACAAACCCAAGTGCCCTGCGACGCACAAACCTCGACGTCGCGGCGGCCGAGAGCCTGCAGTTGCAGATCTACATGGTTGCCTTCGAGCAGATCCATGGTGAGGCTCCGCATGGTGCGACTCTGGAAGTGCTAGGAGATGAAGTCAATGCTGGGTTTGTGGCCTACTCGCCTGACCTTCGCCAGCGCGTGGACGACGCTGTCGACGCGGCGATGCAAGCCATCCGACGAGGCGAGTTCCCCGCGAGGCCTGGCTTCATGGAGTGTGGGATGTGCCCGTACGCCTCGTCAGCCTGTCGAGCTAACGTTGCTCCAGATGACGAACTCGCAGACGGGGACGTTGTGACGACAGCGGCATAGAGAGAGAAAGAGAAAGATATATAGATGCCTACTCAACGCTATCAGACTACGGCTTCCTCTGTCGGCTGCGACGCCTCGATCGCCGCCTCTAACTCTAGTGTCGACGCAGGAATCTCCTCTATCTCAACAGCCGACGGCTGCATCGTCTCCTCCTCCACTTCAACGCCGCTCTGCTCCACGTCCGCTCCGCAGTTCTCCGCTATTCCGTCCCCCACAGCCTCTTCCATGAGTGCGTGCTGCTGGTCCAACTCCTTCCGCGTCATCCGTCGCCAGTCCGAGAGCAGTTGCTGGATGCGTCGCGTGCTCAGCGGCAGCCCAAACTCCTTCTTGATCCGTTCCGCGCTCAGCTTCGACGTTGCCACACTCGCTTCGCTTCCGTCTTCGCCGCTTTGGTCTGTCCCTGTGGGTACGTAGCCGGCTCGCAGCGCGTTGTAGATCTGCTCTTCCTGGGCCCGCGACAGCGCGCGCTTCCTTCCGCTGCGCTTGACGGTGCCGTACTTAGCCGGGTTCTTGAGGAAGTTGAGCACGACGGTCTTGCTACGGTCGATCTTCTTGGCGATGTCGCGCGCGCTCATGTTGGACGCGCGCAGCGAGAGGATCTCCTCGCGCTCGGCCTTGGTCAGTGTCGGGCCTTTGGGCATTTTCGTCTGTTGCACTTATGGCAAAGTGAAAAACGTAGTGACATATAAATGCGTTTGAGTGACATATAACACGAAGCCATGTGCCGGGAAAACGGTACAGCTTGGGCCAAAGGCGGAGAGCAACTCAAGACGTGAAAAGGCAACAACGCGAATCATGGCGACCAAGAGCTTCTGGCGGCAGCTGCGCAAGCCGATCTTCTGCGTGGCGCCCATGGCGAACGTGACCGACGCCGCGTTTCGATGGATCATCACCGACATGGCCAAGCCCACGGTGCGATAGACCACCTCATGGCGCTAAACTTAACGACCAAGCTGATGTGTCTTCTTCTTGGTTAGGTCATGTGGACCGAGTTCGTGAGCTGCGAGGCGCTCGTGCACGACGCGGCCTCTCGCCAGCGCATGATGACGACGCTCATGTATGACGAGCAGGAGCGGCCCGTCGTCGCGCAGCTCTTCGGCTCCAAGCCGGAGCAGTTCTACGAGGTGAGACTAACCTGGAGGTCTATCCTCCCTTCTTCAAAGTCTAACTGTACACGTTGCGTGGGATATACGTTGACAGTCGGCTATGATCGTACGCGACCTCGGCTTCGACGGCATCGACATCAACATGGGCTGTCCGGAAGACAACGTCAACAAGCAGGGAAGCGGCGCCGCGCTGATCCAGAACCCGCCGCTGGCTCAGGAGATCGTGCGAGCGTGCAAGCGCGGAGCCGGCGACTTACCCGTGACCGTCAAGACCCGCATCGGCTTCCACGAGATCGACTATCATGACTGGATCCTGAGGCTTCTCGACACGGAGCCTGAAGTGCTCACGGTCCACGGACGCACGCGCGACGAGATGTCCAAAGTGCCTGCCCACTGGGACGTGATCGGCGACGTCGTCCAGCTCGTGCGATCCACGGGCTCGTCTGCACTTGTACTCGGCAATGGCGACGTAGCGAGTCTCGTTGATGCTAAAAGCAAAGTAGACATGTACGGCGTCGATGGCGTCATGCTCGGTCGTGCATTGTTCGGGAACCCGTGGCTCTTCCAGGGTTTCCCGGACTCGTCCCACGTCCCGCCTCGCGCCAAACTCGAGGCCATGAGGCAGCACACGAAGTACTTTGAAGAACTGCTGCTGACGCCACGTCTCGTTGGCTTTGCGCGCATGAAAAAATTCTACGCGAGTTACTTGAAAGGCATGCCGAATGCGCGCCACATTCGCGAGCGATTTGCGAAAGTACAGTCCCCACAGGAAGTCTATCAAGTGATCGATGAGTCACTCCAGTTCTTGGAGGAATGGGAAGCCCAGCAGCAGTTACTTCAAGAGCAGCGAGACGAGCAAGACGAAGCCGCATGCTAAAGACTGGCTGTCCATAATTTAACGATTTCTTCTGGTGACCTCCCACAACTCTATCTCTATGAACTGGCAGCGAGTTCTTCTTTCGGTTCGAGCAGTTCGTCCTCGACCCGCGCGTCCAGGACATCGTCGGGGATAGCCGGAAGGGCGTACTCAATCAACTCGCGAATCTGCGGTTTGGGCAGATCCTTTCGAGTGAAGCGCTCCGAAATACGACGTTTGAAGGCCTTTCCACCGTACTCGCCACTGCAAAACGTTGAGAACACTGAGCTACAAGCACAAAAAGCAACGGTAAAGAAATGAGCACGTACGTGAAGAGTCCAAGCAGTGGCTTCATGAGCAGCGACGTGGGCATGATGTACGGGTGGGGCAGCTTCGGTTCGAGATATCCCCATGTGTTCTGCATCTCTTCGGCATAGTCCAGGTACTGTGCTACGATCTCGCGTCTGGACAAGTTCGGGTTCTTCTCTTCTCCGAAAATGAGCCTATCGGCGTCGCGAAAGTTCCACGGATTGTTGTACGCGGCGCGACCGATCATGACGCCGTCAATGTTGGCGCCATCGAGCAGCTCTTTTGCGTGCTGAATGCTCTGCACGCCGCCATTGAGGGTGAACTGGAACTCGGGAAAGTCCTCTTTGAGGCGATACACCCAGTCGTACTTGAGCGGCGGGATCGTGCGGTTCTCATGGGTGCTCAAACCGTTGAGAAGACACTTGCGCGCGTGGATGATGAAATGCGTGACGCCTGCTTCTGCAACGACCGTGATGAAATGGTGGAGTTCTTCGTACGAATCATGGTCGTCCACTCCGATGCGGCACTTGACCGTGACCTCCGGCAGCGTTTTGCCTTCGTTCTCCTTCTCCGCAATCTGTGTCGTCATGCTGCGGCAGATGTCACGGACACGTTCGGGATCGAGCATGAGTCTCGCACCGAAACAGCGGCTCGCGACTAAATTGCTCGGACAGCCGGCGTTCAAGTTGATCTCGTCAAAGCCACCATACTCCGTACAGATGGAGGCAGCCACTGTGAGTAAAATCAGTCGCCAATGAGTCTGCAAAGGCCGTCAGAAAGACAGCACACCGAGAGATGAGGACGTACAGCCCAAGTCTTCAACGCTGTTGCCGCCCAGTTGGATCGCGAGCGGCGCCTCTACTGCATTGTGACCCAGGAAGTAGGGCAGGTTGTGCTGCTGGTGGACCAACTGAGTGCGTAAAATCTCGTCAGCCACGGATGAAACACCCACTTCGCCACCCAAGCGGCACATACAGTCTGGTCCACGATCATCTCCGTGTAGAGCAGCGTGTGCTTGGTGATGAGGCGCATGAGGAAGCGGTAGTGGCGATCCGTCCAGTCCATCTGTCATACCCAATCTCGCGCGTTAAATTCCGAGTCTGCGTCGACGAGAGCCCAGCGCTGGACGCTCACCATGGGTGCGATGGAGAGCCGCGCGACTGGCGAGACGCGCATCGCAGACTTGGTCGACGACGCCATCCGCTTGATGAGCTGCGCAGCCATCGAGGGACCGAGTTGCCTGTTGGTGATTGGCTTGGAAGGCTTTGGTATTGACGTCGTTAATGTCGATATCATTGTGATATCGACAAGTGGATGGGATCGAGTTGACGTGACACCGTTGTAATGTTCGACGGAAACTGCTCGCATTTCGTAAGTTCAACTGTTCCCCACTGCGCGCAGCTCATCGCCACCGCGCGCGCGATCATTCCCTCACGCCGCGCTGCTGCAGCTGACGTGTGGGTGTCGCGGTGGATGTCGCGGGGATCACGAGTCCGACAACCTCGTCCCAACAATCAGCGGCACTCCGTCGCATAGGCTAAAAATGCCACCTCGTTTTGCGATTGCGCTGCTCGATCAGATCTGAGTGGCCATTTCGGTATCCGGACGCGAGTCAGTTTGCCCTCCATTTTATCTGGAAGGCCGATCTTTGAGCCACGCGCTGGCTTGTTCCCGTTTTCTTCCCACCTCTGAATAGAGTTCGCGAGATCAGCGTTGCCCAATCGCGTGTGGTCTTTACTGTTCCGTATGGTTTGCCGTGACGTTCCGTCCTCACGCCTGCTGGCCAGATCGTGCGGGCAGGAACAAAAACGAGAGGAACAGTTCCTCGGCTTGCTCTCTGGGTCTGGAGCCAACTTTACCTAGATCAACCCTATGCGAGTAGGCGCGTCCACCCTGGGAGAGGCAGTCTAACCCACAGGCCGCAGGGCTCTGGACACGCCGGCCACGAGCGAGCGGCCACGGCCACAGGTGGCGCCGGTTTAGACGCATTTGCGGATTCTTGCTCTCGCGTCGAGATCCCACCACATCAACACGGTGTCCCACTTGCGGTCGTGAGTGCTTGCTGGCGTCTAAAACCCCATCCCCGGTCTTTTCCTTGATCTGGGCATTGACGCGTCGTGGCGTTGTGCGGAAAAAGAGTTGGCCGTGCGCAGCTGGTCTATCGCCAGTCCCGAACTCGCCGTCTCTTACCCACACCCTCTGGACGAGAAGGCCCGGCCGACTCACATTTTCTCCGGAAGACTAACCAGCGCCGCACGGGCTTCGACCTAACCGACGCTGCGTATATATCCCCCATCGCGTCCGACGGATAGACTCTTCGAACTCTAACCGCGACCACCATGGCGCTGACAGCAACCCCGACGTCGACGGCGCTCGTGCCGGCCGCCAAGCAGCCTCTCGACAAGCACTTCCCGCGCTCGCGCGTCTGGCAGTTCCTCGGCCATAAGCTCTCGGAGCTCAAGCACGTGACGCGCGCCAAGAGCCGCAAGAAGCTGCTCGAGGCCGTGACGCGCGGCGCGCTGGCCGAGGTCATGGAGCAGCTCTCGCTCGGCGCCGACGTGAACGCGCGCGCGGCCTCGGGCGAGACGCCGCTGCACGTCGCGGCCTCGCGCGGCCACCACCGCATCCTCTCGCTGCTGCTCCAGCGCGGCGCCGAGGTGGACGCCGTCACGCCCGAGGGGCTCTCGCCGCTCTTCCTGGCCTGCGAGAAGAACCGCGAGCACGCCGTCAAGATCTTGCTCGAGCACAAGGCCCGCGTGGACCTCGCGGCGCACAACATCACGGGCTTCCAGACCATCCACGTCGCCGCCAAGAACGGCTTTGTCGAGGTCGTGACGATGCTGCTGGCCCACGGCGCGCGCGTGGACGCCATCACCAAGCCCAAGCTGCTCACGCCGCTCATGCTCGCGAGCCGCGCCGGCGCGTCCGAGGTCGTCGAGATGCTGCTCGACCGCGGCGCCGACCCGGACGCCGAAGACCGCGAGGGCAACACGCCGCTGCACTTTGCCTGCAGCGAAGGCCACTATCGCGCGACATACCTGCTGCTCACGGCTGGCGCCGACCCGGAGATGCCCAACGTGCGCGAGGAGACGCCGTTCGACGTGGCCAACCGCAACGGCTTCTCGCACATCACCTACCTGCTCGAGACGAACGGCATGGGCGCGCCCGAGCAGAGCGTGGACCAGGTGGACCACGCGTTCGCCAACGACCCGCAGCTCGTGGCCTCGATCGCGCGGCGGCCCGAGCTCACGGACGTGATCGTCAAGAACCGCGTCAAGTACGCGCCGCTCTGCGCGCTCGGCTGCATATTCGAGGAGGACCCGCTCGCCTGCAAGGACGACGACTCGGACGACGAGCAGACCACGGACGTGGACTCGGACGACGGCAGCGCCACCGGAGTATGAGCTGCATCCAGACAGGAGCAGGAAGGCCGCCCGGCGTGACGGTGCGCTCCCAGCAGCATGGAGACGCGCGTCGGCCAGTGGGCGCTGTACCATATTTGTAGCCAGCGTGAACATTCAAAATATATACCGAACTCGCCTCCAAAGGAGAGGCGGAAGGCACTGTCAGTTGATCAAAATGGACCCGACGCTATGGAAAGCCCGTGCTCATGGAGCCGTGTGTACAGGCCACCTCTCGCCAGAAGCTGCGCGTCCGCCATCATGATTTTCCCTCTATGTGGGTTGTAGAAACGCTCAAGCAGAGCTGGTATGGACGCGACTCCGCTGTTAGGGTCTCCACAAAACATGACCGTCTCGCCTTCGTGGATGAGCACGCTGAAGTCTCGCAGCCCTCCGCACTCGCGATAGATGGGGTCGCGGAAGAACACGTTCCTGAACTCGATCGTTCGTGCGACCTTGGGTCGGAGCAACTCGCCTGTAGTCGTATCAGCAGACGCTTGGTTCATATGCAGGGTCTTCAGCTTCGTAGCGGCATCTCTCGCTCTCATAATATCAGCCACGTACGTTGGGAGAGCTACTCCCGTCGGAAGAGCAGCGAATATCGCGAGTGACATGCCGATCAAAGGCCGAACGATCTCTTTGATGTCTTCACCGTCTGCCATGAGCTTGCCAGCGCTCGAAAATATAGTCGCGAGCATAACTATCCAGGCTGGCAGACCGAGAGCAAAATCCACGACGGTTTCCACCCGTCGAGCGCGAGCCACAACTGAAAACCATTCTCGGAGCTAGCTGGAATAGGTGGCGATCACCGATTCCTCCAGTCCCAAGCTCACGGTGGTGTGGATTTTGCTCATACGATCTCGCACAAGTGTTCCAGCTTCGTTCCGTGGAGGATCTCGCTGGTGGATATACGCGCAAGCGAGCTGCCCTACGCCCACACGCAAAACGAGCACCTTGATCATTGTCATTTTCAGATTTGAACTCCCTGAAGCCGACAACGTGAAGGCGGAGACCAGAACTGTTGAGGCAAACACAAGAGCGGCCAGTTTCGAGCCCCACACTGCCGCAAGGCGTATCGCTGTGTCTTCGAGGTCCTGGATGAGCTGTTTGGGATCGCTCGTGTCGAAAAAGCCCACTGTCTGGCGGCACAGAGCTCGAAAATACTGATCGCGAGCTTTCCGTTCGACCGCCTCCCTGACAAGTGCGAAGCCCTGCACTGCCGCGAAGCTGAATATCACCACGATTAGCCAGCCAACGTAGTATGGCCACAGATCCGTTGCCTCTGTGATCCCCAGACTCATGAATCGGTCGGCAGCACTGCGGCGTTTGGTCCACTTCGCGAACTGGAGATTGAACGAGTAGACAAAATCGGCGAGTCCGAATGTGAGTCGCACGAGACTCCAGCCACTGACGACGGCGCCGATGGAGCCCAAATACAGTGCGTGTCGCTCGGGAAGTGCATAGCGAATGGTATCCCACCATGAACTCGGGTGGACTGCCAATGCCGTGTCGACATTCAAGCTGAAGTTGGTAGCCAAGCCGATGCCAGTAGTAGAAGGCTTTCTGGTCGCCACAGCAGCCTCGGGGCCTCTTCGACCTCGAATTTCCACATTCTTGTGGTCGCTCGGTGGCCTACCTTGGGCTCTCTCCGACCTGACCACAGCGCCTGCGGAGCAAACGAAGACCTTGCTGACGTGATGTAGATCGCCAAAATTGGTTGTTCGAATGATCGTCGTTGCTCCTGAAGCCTTCATTTGTTCGAGAAGAGCGTTGAACGCAGCGTGGACCTCGGTGCTGCTTTCCTCGGAGGGTCGGTCGACAACGAGGATGCGAGGACGCATCATGATTGTCCTTGCGATCGAGAGGAGCTGCTGCTGCTCGATTGACAGCTGCACGTCGTCCCCAACCACCGAGTGGTACCTCCGCGGCAGTTTGAGCACGATATCATGGGCGCCGACCATCTTCATCACATGTGTGAGTTGCTCCAGCGTCACGTCCTCTCAACCACATACGATATTCTCAACAATGGATGCACGGAACAGCACAGGAGACTTGTGGAGGACTCCAACTTGTCGCCGCAGCCACGCCAAGTCCAGATCGCGAAGATCGACTCCGTCCAATAGTATTTCACCCAACTGTGGCTCCTGGAACCGCTGGAGGATCTCCTCAAATGTACCCGACAGGCGATCTTCTTCGTCGACAATTGCAACGGTCTCTCCGGCTCCGATACTCAGACTGATATCCTTCAGAACTGGCTGAGTCTCATTCTCACGGGTTAGTTGCACACCTTTAAACACGATCGCTCCGTGACACTCGCCTGGAATTCGGCCATTGGCCCCATCACGCTGAGGTGACGAATCGAGAACGTCAGAGCATACAGCTACAGCCCGTTTGGCGGCGTCGTACGCGGCGTAATCTCTCTCTGCCTGCAGGATCGGGAGACCCAAGCAGACGCAGAAGGCAGTCTGGAACATCTCCGTCGGCGTGATCTGCCACTCTCTGAGCTGATATTCCGTCGACTTGGGGGTCGCAAAGAACTCTCCGCCCGCTAGTAACGGGTAGCTCGTGACCACGTACACGACTGTGATCGCAGCAATTGAGAGTTCGAACGCGGTGAAGTACAATTCCGAGACTGAGACGACAACCCGTGCTTCTGGGCGGCAGTCCAGTGGTTGTTGGCGAGCGTGGAGAGCCGTTCTCGCGCGTTGAGCGACGTGACTGTGCGCATGGATCGACACGTCGCTTCGACGATCGTGGAACCGGCTGAGAGCGCGTTCTGCTGGTCGGATCGGTCGGCAGAGATACCTTTGGTGTTTGGCCCGTTGAAGATGTCGACTTGACATCAAGGAAGACGAGGGAGCACATGAAGGTCAAGTAGACGGAAGGATGCACAGCGACCAGTACCAGCGGTCCGAGCAGGCCGCCACGCACGCACGCGACCAGCAGCGACGCTGCCGCCAAAGCCCCTACGCGCACGAGCCCTCTCAAGTGCTGGCCCATGCCCTTCGCCACCGCGTCAGCGTCGCCTGCGAGAACATCCACAGCCACTTGCACTGGCGATTGCTGGACAGTGGCAGTCTGCCACGATGCGCCTGCGTGCACGAGTCGCTTGAAGGTCTCACTGAACAAGACGCGGACTTGCCGCTGCGCTTAGGCGCCGACGTGAACCACGCGTCGACCAACGAGCGCGAGGATGCCAAGCGCGGCCACCTGCGCGTGGTGTTGGCGCGCGCGAGCCTCGCGCGGTCCAGCA
>JAADVR010000718.1:0-17690 GCA_023335855.1 Pythium scleroteichum
CCCCCCCCCCCCACAACAACAACGACAACATCAAATTTACTAAGTATCAGCTTGCTATTGCCAGTGCCAAGCAATGTGCAACTCGCGAGTTGAGTCCCAAGAACATGGCAACAACAACAACAACAAAGTGAGGTCTATTGGTCTGCTCTTATTGAAACCTATAGCCGGCGTGTCGCCACCGTTGGGATTAAACTCCCCTTCTCCAATGTGTCAGGTCGCCGTCGAGGAGATTGGCAATCTGCGAATGATCTGTTCTCGTCGTGGGGTGCACGACTTGGCTGCTGCAGCTGGCGTCCCTACACCCTTTGAATTCGAGTACAAATTCATGAAGTTCTGTTTGTGTCCATCCACGAAACCTAATCACACTCAATCTCGAACCCCGTCTCAACCTCCGCAATGCAGCGCCCTTCGTGTCAAACGACAAGGTCCTCCGTGCTTCGCTCAGCGTCCTAAAACGGCCCTCCACTGCTCACGCAAGAACGTATACGCGCAGATCAGCATGAGCCATCTCCAGCACGCGCTCAGCGAGTTTTCCGAGTCGGACGACGACGTTCTCCAGGCAGTGATCGACTTCGTCGACACATTCGAACGAGAAAATAAGAATAAGCGCGACCGAAGGCCCCGCAACTCTCTGGAACGTATGAAAAGCGAGATTCGATCGCTGCGCGAACTCGCGAATCGACTGGAAGAGCGCGCCACCGACTTCAAGTGCCGGCGGTCGCTGCATTCAGACGAGGGTGCTCTGCAAAGCTGGGAGATCCTGGCACAGCAGCAAAAGCACCAACGTATGCAAGCAGAAGCGGAGAACTCACAGCTGAAAGAGCTGCTGGGAAAGCAGGCCCGCGTGGCCAAGAGGCTCGAGCGACTGCTGCTGGACGGACCTCTGGACCAAGAGAGCGACTTGCTTTACGGCATCCTCATCGACGCCGAAGACGTGCTGCTTGGCGCGATTACAACGAGAATCGACGCAAAGACGATCGTCAAGCACCTTCGATTCATGGTCGCGTAACGAAAACGAAGGCAGTGTGCTGCAGTAGAGGGGCGAAATCTGTGGCCTGACATGGCTACATCCTCTTGTCCGTGATACCCATCTCTAGAGGTTGATTGTGGAAAACACGAGAATCTAATCACCAACATTCTCAGAGTCTCACGTGGTGATGCCGCTGTCGTCACCTCGTCTGCCCCGTTAATTGCAATCGGCATGGAGATCCCGCTGAACGACGATGTCTTCCGCGCGGCGCTCGAGTTCGTTGACGGTTTCAAAGCCCAGCAGCTCACGCCCGCCAGACGCCTCAAGCTCCAGCTGCTCGCGCTGCGAGAGCAGGCGAACGAGCTCCGGCGACGCGTCGGACAGCTCGAAGGAAGACAACGAGGCGAAGCGTCGCCGTGGAAGCAGATCGCGACGTGCCAGAGGCAGCGGCGGCGACAAGGAGAGATCAAGAACGAGCAGCTACGGCTTCTGGTGCTGGAGCACACGCGCGTGCTCGATCGTATCGTGAAACTGGTCGGCGCTCGGCGGTCGAATGAGGTGAGTAAGAGATGATCCTGGTGGGGAACTAACATCATAACTGAGTCGAACACTGCGGGTAGTACGTCGTTCGGAGCTTCGCCATCGAAGTTCCTCGGCCGTTGACACGGCAAGCGCGCGAGAGGCTTTGCAGGCGGCGCACGAAATGTATCACCAGCTTCCAGGGACCTTCAGCCAGAAGCGGTTCCAGTCCGCGGCTCAGGGTGAGACACCACAGCGAGCGATTGTATCTCGCAAAGACACGGAGTGCGGACAGGAGATAGAGCTGGTCGACCTACGGCCTATGCCTTTCCACTACGCGGAGGTTGGCACCACGCGAACAAGCCAGTGTTCCCCGGAGAGGTCGTCTGGAGACAGGTACAGCGTTGGTTTATACTTTGCCTGGCGTGACTTTTGCTTGATACTGGTCGTTGATGACAGGATGTGAACGTGACCGAGACCCGATTTGAGCGGGCATGGACGTTTCGAACGCACGTCCCTGCCACTGGTGTGATTTGTGTGTTTCGGAGCCACGTCGTTGCGATTCCATATAAGCTGGAGAATGAAGGTCGACGCAGAGACGAATCGTCGGCGTGGAAGCAGCTCGCAACGTGCCAGCGACAGCGCCGCCAGCAAGCAGAAGTGGAGAATGAGCAGCTCCGCGTGCTGGTGCACGACCACACGCGCGTGCTTGATCGCCTGGTGAAGCTTGTTGGGACTGGAAGAGAAGACGAGGTGCGTAGATCTCAACGCAGATCGATGGTTTTTTGTGACTCTACCATGAAGCAGTGTACCTGTCGAGCAAGGATGAGAAGCGAGTCGATCAAGGTGCCTCGATTGCTGGCTGGAAACGGGCGGGACCGGCTTCTTCGAGAGTCGCAGGGGATGTACTTTCAGCTCAATGGAATCTTCAGTCAGCGGCAGTTTCTGTCGGCCGCGCGCGGTGAAGCGCCGCAGCGTGGCGTGGTTTTCCGAAAAGACACTGACCGTGGACAGGAAGTGGAAATGTTCGACTTGAGACCGATGCCATTTCACTTTGCGAAAGTCGGACACGCGATTTGGGATCGTATGAAGAGCCCAACAGTCCCTGGGGAGATTCTGTGGAAGCAACTAGAGACCCCCGCTTCGTCACCACCGTGCACGTCAGTGGGAGCGACCCGCGCGTCCACCGCACGCGGCCCATCTTGTAGTCCGGGTCGTCGCCGTAGAACTCGGCGTTACTATGGTTTGCCCGCAGTGCCGACTGCGTCGCTTGCCATAGCGCAGCGCTGCATTTTGCAAAGACGAATGGGATCTTCTCAGTCTCCGAGCCTTCGAGCACAGGTTGCACGCACCCGTCCACGAACCGCGAGCTCGACGTCGTCGAGAAGCTCCGCGGCTCTGTGTGCGTCTCGACGACCGCGTCCACGTCGATACGCTCGCTCCACCTGCTCGCGCAAGAGCGCGAGCCGTAGGCCGAGATCGTCGTGGAGACCTCGTCCGCTCGAGCGAAACAAACAGTCGTCGGCCACTGGTGACGCGTCGCCCGAGATCGCGCGCATCAGCGTCTCGCCCATGCGCATGTGTCCCTCGATCTCTCTGCGCAGCGCTTGGTTTTCCTTTTCCGTACTGCTTCGCCTCGTCACGACGTCGTTGGAGGTCGCACTGCGTCGAAAGTCCCGGCGTTTGACGAGGGTCTCACGTTCGCTTTCCAACGCCGCGACGAGCTCGCGCAGCTGCTTCAGCTCGGCGAGTCGCCGCTCGCGCGACGGGTTCTTTATGGGCAGACGCACAGCAGGCACGCGGCACGTGGAGGCGGCTCGCGGCATCGTCGTCGGCGGGGTAGACAACCTGGTCGGGCTTGTCTCTCTTATGACAGACACGAAGATTGTCGTAGTGACCTATTAGATGTCACAAAGACGGAGTTAATTTGGTAGTGGATGCTGTGGCAACCAAAGCTTGGTGAGTTAGGTATCTGCGAAAACCATTCGATCGGGTCTGTTTGGCCATGCAGTCGTAGATTAGCAGGCTCTCCATCATGTCATCCGTGATTGTTCTCGTGCGTGATTGCGACGAAGAGCCCCGCCATGGTAGGCTGTCAAGGGCCATGACTAATCCAGGACAAAACATTCGTCCGACACATGGAGACTCGTGCAAAGAAAGTGCCTGGATGGCAATTGCGCAAAGAAGGTTGCCTTTCACCCTTCAGTACATCTACAACAGGAGACCCTAATTATAATTCGACGCCCAGACACTGTCTTGGCGTCGACAGTCTTCGATCAATAGGTTCTCCATCATCTCATCGACGCCAAACGGGTAATCGTGCGTCGCGGCCACAATGAGACTCGCGAGATCGCTCACGCTCCCGTCTCGTTGATATATTAATTCTCGTCCGTCGCGATCGATTTGACTGCGCGTCAGACGACAACCATGCGACCTCTCTCCATAACCGCCGCAACGCAGTCGACCAGGTCAGCGGCAGCGCGTTCTATCGCCACCGCACGCGGTTGACCATCAAATCCGGGTCGTTTCCGTAGCTCTCTAGCCGCTTGCCACAGCGTGCCTTCGAAGCCTTCGAGCACAGGCTCCTCGCAGCCGTCGACAAACCACGACGACGTCTCTGTTGTAAACTAAGTCGGTCGAAAGGAACTGTCAGGCACCGTCGCGACGTCTGGATACGCGAGATCCACTTGGTCGGCCAACAGCGCGATACGGAAGCCGAGGTTGCCGTGCAGAACGCCCGGTGGACCGTTCACCGGGTACTCCACGGCCTGGGCCGAGATCGCGGCCATCATCATCTCGGCGAGTCGCATTTGCCATACAACGGCGTGGGGGAGCTTCCTAACCTCACCCTCGGTGCGCCGGCGCTTGTCTGCCTTGTTTGTGGCGATCTTGAAGACGGATGAGCGGGGGATTGCGCGCCAAGCAGGCGCTGCTCATGGCGGCTGCTCTGGCCCTCGGGGTCTATTCAAACGGCATGGATAAGTGCTGCTTTGCGCGCCGACTGGAATCGCCGCTTCACAAATTTCGACGCTGTGTCTGCCTTAGAAACCGAAGCAGGGAGGCAATCGGTATGATTTCCATGAGTCGGTCGACACACGTCGTGTCGTTCTGCGTCACGGCCACGAGGCCCGCGAGGTCGTTGACGGAGCTTTTTGGAGAAAATTCTGGCGCGTGGTGTACGCGCCCGGCAGTCGATCGCGTAGCGACAAGTCGGTCTCCTCGATGTAGCCGTCGTCGTTGGCGCCAATGGATGCCAATGCTGATCTCGCTCCACGAACCGCTTCATTACCGTCGTGTACGTGACTTTCGTCGACTCGTGGGTCCACTGGAGGCGGTCCATCTTGCAGTCAGGATGGTTCCCCAAGACCTCAACCTGCGGCTAGTCGGACTAGAGCGCGTGCTTGGCCGCGCGCTAAAGCGGCGAGCAGCATAGCTCGAAGTCGAATGGGATCATGCTGCTTTCGCGGCCTTCGATCGCCGGTCTCTCACTGCCGTCGACCTACCGCGACGTCGCCGAGGCCGAGAAGTGTGTCGGCGTCACGGCTGCGTGGTCGCCATGGAAGACCACATTGAACGCTCGGTCTGCCTCGTCCATGAGCTGCGCAACTGGCTGGCGGCGTCTCACAACGTCGGTTGGGAGTCCTGACCGACGTTATAGGGTCCTAACTTAGGACCATATAGTGACATCTAATACGTCACACAAATGAGATAAAACTGAGAAAGGCGGCAAGTCAATGTTATGGCTCACACGCCGATTGACTGTACGAGTGAGGTCTCGTTGCACTCGGCCGCGAGGTTCTGTGGCTGGTCGTGCGTGAGCTCACCACTTTTGTGCTTGTGTGCATTGACGAACGTGGCCATTTTTTCCTGCTGTAGTTGCCGCAGGATTGCGTTGAGCGCGTAGATCTCAGCGCGACGACGCTGCCGCAGCTGTTGGTCGTGCTCTTTCTTGTTCTTGTCACTCTCCTGCTTCTTTAGGCGCTGCTTTTCCAACTCTTGCTTCTTCTCTAGCTCTGTGCGTTTGCGTTCGGTCACGCGGTTCTGTGCTCGCTTGGCGAGATCGACTTTCGTGTGAGTGACCTCGTGCTGCGGAGGAGTATCGAGTGAGTCGCACGATTCACTGGTCGTAAGCGTCGGCTTGCCCGAGAGCTCCCTGCTGACTGAGTATTGGTTGGGCAATGGCGAGATCTCACGGCCTTCGCTTCGAGGGCTACGGATCGCGCGGAAAGCAGCCCCTACGGGGAGATCTACGGTGCGGGACGTTAGTGTACAGGATAATGTAGAAACAGGTCTTTGCATACCGTGCTCAACAGAGATTGTCAGCGCTGCTGAAGCTTCCATTTGCACCATCGTGCGTGTTTCGTTCTTTGCTCAGTGCGGGCAAGACTTACAAACCCCAAGACGGAATAGAGCAGACTTGTATTTATAAACATGTCAGAACTCGCCAAAGGCGAGCTCATGGGGCTTTGGCGACAAGACTACCTTTTCCGAGATCTCTAGTTTGATGGCGGCGGCGCTGGCTTGGGTTGCTGGCGCATCACCTGAGCAGGGAGCAAGAGGCTCGGTGTTTTCGTGGGGGCAGCGATCGGCTTGTCAGTCTTCGGAACCCACTTATGCTTGGGCATCTTGTTTTGATCCTCGCTAGAGAAAGACAGCGAGGATACCTCGTTCAAAGGCCCTGCTTTCGTCTTCGGGGCCGGCTTCACTGGCTCAGCGCCAAGCGGAGGATACTCTGTCAATGAGGCAACGGGAGCAGAAGCGGGGCCCTTGTGGTGGTTCCCACGGCGGGAATTGCGGGGCTGCTGGGCTGGTTCAGCACCGGGATACGCTTGAGGTGGGACCAATGGAGTGAATGGCATCGCGTACGGGTTGAATCCGGGTTGGAAGCCGTGCAGATGAACGCCAGACACGAACTGCGGTGCAGGAACCTGCGGCTGTGTTGGTGGGAACGGTGGGAGCGGAGGTCCCGGCACTCCTCCATTGGTGGCAAGTGGAAACAATCCTGCCAACGGATTTGTTGGAACAGGTTCTGATGGAGGAGCTGCCGCCGCCGCAGCCGTGAACAGGGCAGCGACCGACGGTGCAACCTCTTGTTGAACAGCGGCGGCGGAGTTGAACAGCGCAGCGACATTGGGACCCAACGCCTCGTTGTCTGCTTTGGCTGCTGCTGCCTCGGTCGGTTTGGTTTCTTCAGATGTTAATTCCTGGCTTGTCCACTTCCTCAACAGCGACTGGATCTTGGCGGGGTCCGGCGGTGCAGGGGCTGGAGTTTGTGGCGCAACGACGAGCTGCTGAGGCTGTGTAGCTGCTGCCACCATCGCAGGCGTCAAAATTCGAGGAGTACTCTCACTTCCTGGCGTCGGTTTGCGAGGCTTCCGGTTGTTAGAGCTTACAACTACCTCTGACTTGCCGGATTTCGTTGGTTTGTCGCTCTTTTTCGAACCACGTCGCGCGGATGAGTCGGTTGAAACAGGAACCAGCTGCTCTCGTTCCCGGGGGTTCTCAACACCTGGTGGCGATGAAATACACATCACGTTGTTCCAGACTACGATCTTGCCTCTATCCAGAGACGTCGATCCGTACAAAGGCTCACCACCAGTGAAGCCTTCGTCGAACAAAACCTCGACGCACTTGCTGCTCACGTGCGTGGCAACGATTGTGCCACGGTGTCCGAATGGAACTCCACGCGAGCTGATGTTGATGACACGATCGCCAATGCGAGGCGGTCCAGGGTTCTTAGATGCAGTTTCCGCCACCGTGCTCCCCGTCAGATCTTGATTCACGAGCGGGTTCGGCCGGAACAAATCGCCGGCAAACACTTCCGCTACAACAGGGTTGGTTTTCTCTTCTGCTGCATGCTTTTCACGTTCCTTCGCTCGAAGTGATCCTGCTACTTCCACAGCACGCATGGCGTTAAGCGACATGTACTGGGAAGAGAGTGGAATGTGCTTGGAATGATCCTTCTTGCCCAGGCGCTGCGAGTCAATCCACGCAACAATTGCCTCGGCCTTCTTCTCAATCAATTTCTTGTCTGTGACGCCAAAGATATCCTTCCCACTGTATGACGACGCAAATCCAAGTTGATCCAGTTGAGAAAAGACCTCGGGAAACTCAGCCTTGTAAGCAGCAAGAACTGCAATCGTGCGATCTGTGTACTCCCATGTAGTGCCTCCACCAGCGCCGCTTGGACTGGGACGCCTTGGTTCCCTCTTCTCGCCACTCAGGTCCACATCACTCCCAACAATCTTGACAATATCACCCTTTGTCCAGACATTCGCGCTATCGGAACTGCTTGTGCTTGTCTTGCTGACAAGTCGGCAGAAACCTGGAAGGAGCAGCTCCTTGCGAAAACGCAAGTTGAGACCAATTTCGTAGTCACCCGGCTTGATGAATACGCTTCCAGTCAGAAGGCCAAGACTCGTAGTTGAAATTCCAAGCTTCTGCGCGACAACGTAACCAGGATAATACTTGTCGGAGATTTGTTGAGCAATGACGTATCCAAAAGGCGGTTCCTTGTCAATTGTGCTCACGTGCACTTGAACCTTGTTGGAGGACGATACCGTTCCCTGAACAGTCGCCGTGCAACCCAACCACTTGCCTCGAGTGATCAACGCTACAGAGCCCTTCGGGAACCGTTGTTCCAGCGGCAATGGCCCTGACTCCTCAAAGCGCTCGTCAAACAACTTTCGGTTCACGACAGCTAGCTGGAGTGGGACAATAGCCTCTGACTGGCCAAATTTCTTCTCAACTGCTCCGGTGATCGGGTTCGACACCATTCCTTGGAGGGGTAAAACGTGCAGAACTGCCGAGATACCCATCTTCCCAAGATCGAGACCGCCACTTCCCGGAGTTCCTCGGCCACACAAGAGTTTGTAGCATTCGCTTTGTGCGTATTGAGCCCACTGAACCTTTTTATCCGACTCGTGGGCCTGGAATAGAACACGGGCACTGCTCTCGTCAATTTGATACTCGCCACTGAGTGTGCTGAGACCCACAACCTTCGCCTCATGCAAGTTGGGCCAGTTCACGAGTGCAGTCTTGCCTAACAACTCATCGGGGTTCACGGCTTCTTCGAGGAGCCCTGTCGGTGGGAGCTGGAGAATCAGAGTGGCTTTTCTCGATGCCATTCCGAAGCAATTGACTCGAATGTGCTCAACACGCACAGACTCGAGCGGAATGGTATACAACGATGGAAAACCAGCAAGCGGGAGGGTCACACCGTCCATCAGTTTGCTCTGGAATTTTCCCCCATGCTCTGAGATTGGCGGGAGGCTGTACGGAGCCACGCGAGTCGAGCAAGCGATGATGTCGGAAAATCCAGGAACACCCGGAAGACAAGACGGCACAGTTTCGTATACAAGCGGATCGAACGAGATTCGCAACGGCAGGGACTGGAGCTTGTTTCGTCTTCGTTCGGCCTCAGAGAGTCGCTCGTCTGGACAATATTGAGCGATTGCACTCTTCAGCAAAGCAACATCGATGAAGGGCAGGAGGTTAACACCTTCCCAAGCGTTACGCTTGCCTTCCATATCGATGTCGAAAGTCACTGGGTAGAAGTGCTTGATAGGCGACAAAGGTGACTTCATGAGGAATCTATACGGCTCAGGTACCAGATGTGCACTTGAAGCGGGAAGGTTGGCCATCAGCTGCTCGAAAGGTCGCAGTGGTCCATCGTGCTCGGGATTGTTGCCGAAACGAACATTCTTAACCACATCTTCGATGTCGGTGAGATCGGAAATCATTGGAGCGTAATGGTACGGGTAATACCACGACCACGACGGAGGACCTTGGAAGTAATAGTGCAAGCACCACACGATCGCTTCCATGTAGTGCTTCTTAATCTTTTGCAGCTCTTTGTTGTGAGCGTTCCCGTTCCCACGCTTCAGACCAAACTTGCGTTCGTAGTACGTCCACTTGGTGTCCTGAAAACTCTCACTGCCTGACAACTTCGAGAATATCGCACGCTCCTCCTCCTCGAAGGCGAGCGCTTCTTTAGTGATTTCCTCTCCGTCGAGAGCCACCAACAACTTCTTCTCGCGCTCTTCTTCGTCAGAAATGCCGATATCGTCGTCCTCTTCATCGTCGATCAATCCAGGCATTCGATCCTCATCGTCGTCAGCATTCAGCAGGGCAAGGGCATTGTGCACTTCTTCTTCGACGACTTCGACTTGCGCGCTACGAACTCGCTCCCCACCGCGTTTATGTTTGTGTCGTTTTGCCTCTTCAGCTGCACGATCAATCAAGATATCTTCTTCCATCGCTCCGATTGTCACGAACAGATCTTGAAGCATCGGAATATTGATCAGTTGACCGTTCTCCGTTAGATACTGACCCTGATACTTGTCTAAATGCTCTCGATACACACGCATGAGCAATGGAATCGCATCTTCGCTGATCTCGAGCGTCGGACTGTGCGGGATAAAGTCGTTACCCAGTAAGTACGTAAGGAGAATGAAATCATCAAGCATCCGCTCGCCATTGAGAGGGGCAACAACACGCATCTCCATCATGAGATATTCGCGGAAGAGACTCAAATGCACGAGCTGCCATTGCTCCTCGGCGATCTTCTTTGCCACAACTTTGCTCGACTTCTGCTGGCCCCAGACGACTACCTCGCGCACGAGCGTGAAGTGCGGCTCGTGGGTCATAAGACCCAGCAACATCAAATCCGCATCACTACCGTACATGCAGTGGCGCACGTTCGGCTCGTACCCAGGCGCCATCTTGCGGTGTCGAATGAAGTCGACGATCTTGTGCTCACCCTCGCCGGGCACCTCTGAGCCAGAGTAAAACACTTCGAGGCGACTCCAGAGCGGGTCATTCTTCATCTTGTAGCGCACGAACCACACGAGATAGGTCGAGAGCTCGTAGAGAAACTGCGTACCCGGCGTGATGCAGTTCGAGTCGAAGCGCGGCGTTGCGGCGGCCGAGTTGCCCTTGTTGCCGTTCTTCTCGTCCTCGAGGGTGATCTGGCGGTGGCGCTCCTTCTCAAGCGCCTCCTCACGCTCCATGCCGGCGCGGAAACGTCGCGAGCGCTGCTGATTAAGCTTGGCGCGGGGCGCAACACCATCGATCGCGATGTAGACGAGCTTCTTGGGCTTGATGATGTGCGTGATGAGGCGGTCCATGTACGTAAAGATATTATGCAACTGCGCCGGTAACCCGAGCGTACTCATCTCGCCGTCGGCCGCGTCCGTGTGCGTGCAGTTGTGGATGATGCCGTTCATGTCGAGGTAGAAGCAGTCGAACTCAGGCAGCAGCGACACATCCGAGATGGGCTGGTTGATGAGCGGATACCGCTCCGAGATGTACCGGTAAAAGCGCGGGATTCCCATGGCAGATCAAGCGGACGCGCGCGCGTCAATGGAGGTAGTTTGCAGCGCGTGGGGTTCGCGCGAGAGGAGATACAGGGGCGCGGAGGGCGGCACCGGGGCGAGGCAAGGGGTTGCTTTGTGTGGAGGCGTTTCCTGCTTGGAAGGGGGAGCGCAAAAAGATGAGGTCCGTAGCCACTTGAAGCGAAAGAGTTATACGACCATACAACACGCAAGATGTTTTGAAGAAAGTTGCTCTCAAGTTGCTTGAATGGATTTCTCGCGAGTGCTGGTGCAAACCACAAAGGGAAACCTGAGTGATGGTCATCTATGGCCAATACTTGCTCCGAGGGCACTATTCGCACTGTCTAGTTGAACCTCAGGCCACCTAGTCACTCTTTCGAGGGTGCCATCCCCTGTGTGCAGCATCAGGAATCGACAGCAGAAGGAGACGCCGGCGGCTGAAGTCGTCAGACCCGCCGCCTTCTCGTGCCTCCTGCGACGTCCCGTGTGGTTTCCCGCCGCCGCCGCCATCGCCACTCGAAAGCCCGCTTTACGCTCTATCTCCCAGTGTCCGCTGCGATGGAGGAAGAGTACGACCTGCTGCGCGACGCAGCAGCGCTCATGGACGAGCTCGGGGCCTTCGGACTCGACTTCCACGTAGAGAACCCCGGCGTCACGAGCCCGACAGACACCGGTTTCATCCGCGCGTCCACAGCGCCGCTCCCTGTGCCGCCTGTGGACATCCCGAGCCGCAAGCGGTCGACCGACGCGGCCTCCGAGTCGGATGATGGATCATACAAGAGTGACGACGCCCCGACACCGAGAAACGTTCGCAGTCGCGCCGATCCGCAGAGCCAGCTAGCTGCACAGCAAGCGGCTACGGGAAAGAATCCGTCACGCGAGCGACTCAAGGCCGAGCTCGCGTTCCTGCGCGAAAAAGTCGGCGAGCTTGAAAAGGAACTGAGCGATTTGCGCTTCACACACGAGCAGGTCGCGACGGCGAATGCCAAGACCACGGCCATCGCGCCTGTGTGGCGCCGTATTGCCGAGCGACAGCTTGAACGCCGTCGCAACGCCGAGAGCGAGAACGAGCGGCTCAAGAACATGCTCGACGGCCAAATCCGAGTCGCCAAGAGCCTCGAGCAAATGCTGCGCAAGCGCTCGAGCGCCGCGATGATAAACTTGTACGAAGGCGCACGAGGTTCCAAGAAGCGGTGCCGCTTGGACGAGAACCTGGACACGCTGTTCGTGCATTTCATGGCTGACATCGAAGAGGCTTACCGATCAGTTGACCAAGTGTACACGACGAATGGGCTAGCTGAGACTTACGACGAGACAGTGCGAGGATACACAGTGAAAACTCGGAACTGGGGCGGCGCGGAGCAAGTTTACGTCGAATTGATGGATGTAAAGATTGTGCCGTTCGACCTTCATCGTGCGGCTGGAGCGATCTGGAGCATGACGCGCAAAGAGAGCATGGCACGCATGGTCGAGACGTTCCAAGGAAATACGGAAGATCGCTTTGCCGTCCGGTACCAAGTCCAGAGCCGATCGCACGACTATGTCGGCATGCTTGACGTCAATAAGGTCATGCGCAAATTCGTCGATAAGGACCGTATGGTGATTGTATGGCGAGCGACGAACGCGCCAGCTGAAGATACGAAGTATGAAGAATGGCGCAATGTATACACGGAAGAGACGGGCTGGATGGTAGTGAAACGTGTCCCAGATGACCACTCCGGCCTCGGCGCCAAGACAGCAGTGATGCAGTCCTGCGTGCATCTAATCCCACGGTGGTACGGCAGCGATAGCCCTACACGCGTGCCAACAAAGATTAACACGGGTGACTTCGCCAAGCTCGTGATGAACTCGTACGAAGACGACGTGATTGCAATCACTGAAGCTGTGGAGAACATGTTGCTGGACGAAGCGATTTCGGTGCGTGTTGGCGACGCACCGTCCGTGATGGCCTTGCCTCGTTGATTTGTTAGCATCCAATTATACCAAAGGCGCTGCTTATCTGAAATGGAAGCGTGTTAATATTTCATTACGTATTGATGAGTTGACATAAGTTTGAAATCCAGGGTAGAGGTGAGCATTCATACGTACTAACTTTTAAGTTAGTCAGGATCTCTCATGAAAAGCGTATTTAAAAATGCGTTTTTCATGAGAGATCCTGCGATAATGCCACGCACATCCAGTTTCTTCGTCTTTATGGTTCGCGAACCCATTAATGATTTGCTCGAGTGTGGTCTGCGAGACGCTATTACTGCGGATGTTCATCGAGGTCTTGACCTTCTCCCGGGAGGGTCGAAAATCTTTTATGGAACCGAGTAGCTTGAACCCTCTAAGTCGGTCTGACGTTCGGTAAGGATCAAATTGTTCTCTCCGAACGACTCATTCTGGAACGTACGACGAGAGCAATGCCATGAAACGCGTAACAGTGTACCGAGTACAGTGAAATGTGTCAATCTTCTTCTGAAATAAAGAGATCTTCCGAGGATATCCGCTCGTTCTCGTCGCAACGCCAGCGTCGTTGACAACCCCGAAGGTCGAGTTAAGCGGGATCGTGCATTCAATCGAGGACGACTCACCGAATTTCTATCGACGGAGGAGGCTCATCGTGAGCTTGTGATTTTATTTTTTTGGCTTGCTCGGCCCCGGTGCTCGAACGCCTTGATTTCCTTTAAGCGAGCATGGCAGCGACTGCATCCTGATTTTGAAGAAGTCTTATCATGATCGCGGGTCGGGGGAGAGCCAGGCAACGAAGAGACTCATCATCTTGACGCTTGCTGAGCATGCACGACAGTAGCTCTTCAGTTAGAGCTTATCACTCTCATCAACCAGCATGATTCTCTACTAAAGGGTAAAGTGGATCACTAACGTTACGCTGCGACCTTCACCAGATCTGACACTCGACTCAACAAGAATACTTTTACGAAGAAAGCAGTAGGCTCTCGACGCCCCGCATGGCCCACTCGAACTCTTCTCGGGTCAGTGTCTCGAAGAACTGGACGACCTGTGCGCGCTGGTCAGCACTCACGCCACGAATGAAGCTCAGTCGTGACTCGTGCACGTATTGGCCGATGGTGAGTGCGTCGCCTGAATCGCTTAAACGAATCCATGAGTCTTGATTGCTCACGACGCCGTCGATACAGTTCAAAAAGCCCTCGGTCTCCATGACCATATTGAGCACGATCGCATATTCGTTCGCGCTCACCCGCTGGCGCCTAGCTGCGAATCGGCCAGTAGCTCGCCCCGCACCTGCTTCTCCCGAGCAAAGCGATACAAAACTGCCGTCAACCGCGTCGCCATCGGCCGCCTCGTTCTTCTCTACATATTCGTCGCTGTCATGATCGAGATCCATCCCCAAGATGGACCAAAGAACCTTCTCGGTTTGGTCCACGGCGAAAGGTACCGCATAGCTAGCGAACACGCGGTAGACGACCTCATTGCCCTGACAAGACACGACAGTCGAGTCGTAGAAGTCGACGACGTTGGTTCGGAACTTGTCCGATACCTCAAAGGCTTCGCGTCACGACGACACCAGTCGTTCAAGCCGCTCAAGTTGCTCGCTCCGCGACAATATATGTGGAACGCGCACTGGTGACGGATCTTGCTCGTCCTACATTCTCTCAACAAAGTCAGCGTCTACCCCATGTCGCGACGACCAGAAGAACCAACACACCGCTAGCTGCTGATGGAGACGCTTGATGGCACAGAGGAGTCCGTACGTGGCCTGTCGCTGGTCTCGAAGCTGCTGCTTGAGCTTGGCGTTGGTCGTCTCAGCGATCTTGCGAGCCTGGAACTGGTGCCTCGCCATGCGCTCCCACATGGGCACTCGCTCTCTACCAGCGGCGACCGAACCAGCGTAGACCTGCAAGAACGCCTCACGTCGCTGCTTGAGCCGGTCGAGCTCTCCATTGAGCTCCGCGCTCTGCTCTCGCAGTGCCAAGATCTCCCGACGGCGTCGCTCGCGCGAGCGGTTTTTGGTTCTCGCAGGTGTCGCTCGTACCGGCTCCGGCGGTTCAGCCCACGTCTCGATGGCCGCGAGCACAGCATCGAGCGAGGTCGATTCCCCGCCGTCGAGCCAACGAGCGATCGCGTCCGCGGTCTCGCTCTCTGCCATGGTCTCTCGTCTGCGTTGAGAGACTCACCGACCTGGAAGAACTCATACCTCTGTAATCGGATCAGGGAGAATGTAGCCATGTGGATTACACCGTGGGGTTGAGGGGGTCTCATCATCGAGATCTGAAACCCAAGCGTCATTGGCATTGATGGTGTGTTCGCGAAATCCGGTCGTGAGAGCGGGCCACGCAACCAAAGCGTCGACGACGACAGCTGTGTTGGCTCCGACTTGTCGTGCTCAGTAACACGATGGTCATCACCCTCGCGCCTCCCCTACACCACCCACGCGGAACCTCCTTTGCTTCGTCGCCATCGATATTATTAACAGCTCTGCATGCTCATGATGGTGGCGCTGGCGTGAGTGTGTCGCCTCAAACGCCTTCTATGTGACGTACTAAAGCCCAACAAGATGAGCGGGCTGCTCACGAAGGTCTGACGCAAGTCTCGCGTTCGTGGTCGTGGCCAACTGCTGGTTCACGCCGCCAGTGTTTCTCATGATGCAACAGCGGCCGGTCCCTACGATGTGCGTCGTGGACCTGATGACCGGTTCGTTCCTGGACGGCATCCCAATCGTCCTCGGGTACCCATATTGGCGCGAGTTCCCAACATCAATGCTCCCCTTACCAAACACTGCGCCATGGGCACCAGTAACGACGAAACGCAGCAGCTGTTCGCATCGTCTTGGCCCGACCCGACCTCCTGACCGAAGCGCTTTCGAGTTTCGCCTTCGGCACCCGACTTCAGTCCATTGTAGTCTCGTGGCTTCGCGAGAGCCAGCCGAAAAGCGCGTGCCCTCGCATATCCGGATACTAGACTCTCGCATGTTCTCGACACTTGCTGATAGTCTGGAGGTTTGCAATCGCCACGCTACAAACCCGCACATCGTGGCTTAGGGGTCAGCTGGTTTGTTGAGAGACAGAGATAGACTGTGAGAACTGGAATGTTACAGTAGCGGTGAGAACGGGGACTGGACGATTCCCGCCAGAAGTGAAGTCTATTTAGCTGCAACTGGTGTGCTGAAATAGCTCTAGCAGACCTAAAAGGCTATCCTAGGAGGGACGATTCCCCTTGTACCACAAGTTGTGGTTGACTGATCCCAGTCACGGAAAGTAGTACCTTCAAGGTACAAACTAACTAATCACCGAGACAGTAGGCCTCAATATGTGCACTGTCCAATCCCGCCACGACGCACAGCGTCTACGCCGTGGACACAGTGGATAATATCCACTGTAATATCCACTGGATATTAGCGCCTGCTGGGCAGCACATGCGCCGCCGTGCTTGACATCGTCACACGGTGGCCGCAGTGTACGTGACGTACAAGAACGTCGACACCGACGAGGCCGTCGTAGCCGATCACCATTTGCTCTACAGTCTCGTCCAAGCACAAGCATCAGGAGAGCGGCGCCGAGCTCTCAGTGCAGGCGCTTGCCACGACCTACTACAAGCTCAATGTCGTTTTTTTTCCTGCTTGTCTTGGCCAGTCTGTTGATGCGGAGAGAGCGCTGCACCGACGGAAACGAGCGCGTCGTGTGTCGCTCGGTCTGCACCAAGTGGTGCACGACCAACAGCAACCCCGCAGCCGGCTGTGTTAGACCGCTTCATCCACGCGGCCAAGGAATCGATGCGGCCGAACGGACGCAAGTTCTACTGTACAAGATTGGGACGGAGCAGGTGGCCGAGAAAGAAGCGATTGTATCGCGTCATCTCACCCACAGCGACGCTGGCCACTAGCAGAACGTGCTATTCATTCGAGAAGAACGCTTTGCCAGTTTGATTTGGAGCTCTGTGCTACTCCGCTTTGTGCCGCCTCCACGCCTCTTTATATACAGTACAGATCAGACGATCTGAGTTGTGGCCGTGATGATGGGCAGACCCGTCTGGCCAGGCTGGCCAATCGATGCGAACGGCGTCCACATTGATTGCTCTCAAGAGTCAGCTGACTAATTCATCCTGGCAACTGATTAGAAGCGTTGCATCTGGTATCTGTAGTGGTCCACAGTGGTAGATAGTAGTCTACCATCTACCAATGGTAGATGAGGACGTCCCAATCGGTTGACTGATCCCAGACATGTGCTTCTCCTATGTACAACGAGAGCTTCACAGATCTTGCAGCACTTCTGCATTGGTTCGTTAAGAAAACAAAAAAAACTGCTGCTGCTGCAGTGGACCTCAAGATACGCATTGTCCATCGTCGCAGCGCCAACTGGGGAAGTGAACTGGGCTGCTTCAACTGATAACAGCCTCGCTCTTGCGCAGAGAGTCACGGGTGCGTTCCCCAAAGAAGACCTCTCGCCACTGGGGACCCCTGGGAGGTCAGAGAGGACCGAGAGCTGACCACCCAGCCCTCTCTTGGCTTCTCAGCGCGACTGAGTCCTCAGCTCACTCGGCAATTTGCTTCCTTCCTCGCAAGCCTCTCAGCACCATGGTCTTCCGCTCGCTCGCCAAGCTCCTCGTCATCGCCGCGCTCGCCACGTCGGCCGTCGCCGCGCAGAACGGCCCGACAATCATCGGCACCAGCGTGGCCGCCAACGTCACGGTCCCGACGGGCGCACAGTACCTCGAGATCCTCTCATTCCCGCAGGCCTCGTACATCGCCGTGCAGTTCAGCGACTTTGACCTGCCGGCCGGTGACGTCGTCATCGTGCGCTCGCCCGACTCGACCACGGGTCACATCTACACGGGCAAGGGCCGCAACGACGACAGCAACTTCATCGCGAGCTACGTGCCAGGCGAGACAGCCATCGTCGAGTACTACC
>JAADVR010000719.1:0-17669 GCA_023335855.1 Pythium scleroteichum
GCCGGCGGTCGGCGCCCGAATCCTCCGGAGCGCGGCTGTTTGCGTCGACCGACTCAGGCAGAGTTGAATCTGCCGCCAGGAGGTCCCGCCTGGTGATTCAAACAAGCCTCCACGCGCCGCTGTCTCTTTTCCCCCACTCCGTCGCATGCACTCGTCGCCCAGCTGCTGCACCCGTGCGTTTCTGTAGACTAGAACCAAAAACGACCAGAAATATTTCGCCGACGGGGACCGAATCCTCCCAGCCAGCCAGGCTTTCGCAAACCCGTACACCCAACCCTCCGGCACGCAAAGCGCCCTCGTCTAATCTCCACTTATCCTACCCCCGTCCCCTCCCCTCCGCCGTCGGCGCTCCTCGGCGTGCCCCATCGCATTTCTGAATTGGATCGCGACGCACCACCTCGCTCACAGGAACCACCATCATGTGCTGCAGCAAAGCCGCGCTCTCCTTCATCCTCAACGGCTCGCAGCCCGAGCCACAGCAACAGGCCCCGTCATCGCCATCTCCGGCGGCGACCTCGTCGGCACCAGCCAGCCCTGCTGTGCCGTTCAAGCAGGGTCCACGCAAGTTCTCCATCACGTCCTGCGACCCGGAGAACCGCA
Source organism: Pythium scleroteichum (assembly GCA_023335855.1). Classification (NCBI taxonomy): domain Eukaryota; phylum Oomycota; class Peronosporomycetes; order Pythiales; family Pythiaceae; genus Pythium; species Pythium scleroteichum. The sequence continues at coordinate 601 of JAADVR010000719.1, forward strand.
CGACTGCTAAGCGCCTCTCATCGTTCAGCAAGCTCACGATCGGTGACCTGCTCTCGCCCGAACCGACGGCCAACGCGGCCATCACGGTGCCCAAGCGCCGCAAGGTCGTCCACTGTACTGTGCCTGGCTGCAAGAGCCGCGCGCTAACCCGCAAGCTCTGCATGCGCCACGGAGGCGGTTCGCGCTGCCAGGCGCCCGGCTGCACGAACGGCGCCAAGCTCCGCAACCTCTGCTTCCAGCATGGCGGCTGCACGACCTGCCTCGTGGTTGAGTGTGAGAACGTCGCCAAGCGCTTCGGCTACTGCTGGACCCATGGCGGTGCCTACGTGTGCAGTGCTCCCGGCTGCAAGAAGTTCGCTGCTCAGGGTGGCCTCTGCTGGGCTCATGGCGGCGGAAACCGCTGTGGATTCGAAGGCTGCACCAAGCGCTCGTACAAGCAGTACGACTACCGCTGCAAGGAGCACGCGAGCATGGCCGTGTCCGCCTAACTGCATTACCCAAGCTTCCATAGAGAGATTAAGTTATTTGGCTGGCCACACATTTGGAATGTGCGCGGCGTATGACATTGTGTTACTAGTAATGCAGCCCTTGACAACGAAACTGTTGCTTTGTCCTCTCCGCCAAGAGCTCACGCAGACGAATATTCATCCTGAATCTTCCGCATCTCTGCGCGACGGGGTACGGAATGAGACATGGCAACAAGAACCAGAGAGACACGTGCTGTACCAACTGGTGGTACCGTGTCACAGGCACATGGTACCACGCCCTAAAAAGTTTACTTTAGGTGGGCCGTAACAGTTATGGCACCAATGGGTACGTTGAGCAAGAAGGTGTAACCCATTCCACTTGGGTTACACAAATAATATGGCGACTGCCAAGACGGAGTGGAGTGTTCTCGCGCAGACGCTCAAGTGGACTCTAAAAGCGACATGTCACGCACGCAAGCGAGAGTGACTTGATTTCTGCCTCGTGGGGATGTCGTCACGCAACTCCAGTGTTTATTCTGCTCTCCCGGGCGCAGTTCTCATCTCTCGACGAAGTGGGCTGAGATGCGAACGAGATCTTCGTCAACACTGCCTGTGGATCCAGAGGTTGATCGGCGTCGTCCAGTCTCATCTTTACAGTACCGAATATGCGTGACACGACCGTCCTGACTGCATCTCGAGAGGCAGTTAATACTCCAGCAGCGAATCGTTGTGGAAGTTATTGGCATCCATGCACGCTACGAAATGAGCGCATAGTTCCAAGCCTGTGATGTTTAGCAGGGCCGCGGGGCCTCGGCTTATCCCGTGGATTGTTGGACGTGGTCCACTCAGATGTTTGATGCATGTCTCTTTTCTCATTCTCGGTGTGACCAGCATGTGTCGTTCGGATGTGCCCTGCCCATTGGCCACCGCCTCAGCATCCAACGGCTCGAAGATTCAAAGTCACGCTCAAGAATCCAGGAGGCTTCACATAAGCGCTGCGAACGAGCTTGCTTGACAGCCCGAAAATCGCCCGTCTGGCTGATAAACGAGCGCAGAGTGTCGTGAGGATGCCACGTCGTCTCCGTGGGCCCACGCGTCCTCGCAGGCTTCGGCCAATCGGTGAAGGTGACACAAACGACGTCGACCCACACAACCCAGACAACTCTACTCTGGAGATGCGAGGCACACCACGTGAGAATCAAAACTGGCAAGAATGGTCCTTCCACAAAACTCCAGTCCGTTCGAATCCAGGATGGTCGTAGCGATCACGAGCGTGTCGTTCTTCTATGGGGGGAGTCGCAGTTGCCGCTCTCCAAGTATGCCAACATTTGTGGTCTTGCAATGCACTGAGATTACAGAGGTGATGGTTACGGAGAATACTGAATTACAACTGAGATGCGGAGGTTATTACAATTGCAATCAGAGAGATTAAAACTTATTGTAAAACTGGACGCAGAGACTCCACAGCAACTTCACCCTGAAGGCTGAAGCACCAGCACGGATTGGAGGCGAGTAATCGCAAGAGACAATTCTCTACAAAGAATTTCTGTTCATTGAGGTCGTCGCATTGAAGGCGAGTATCCTTCCTCTTCACTCCGCTCGGTGAGCAGCAAGCATGCTCACTCCACTCGGCACGGTCGGAGCTGGACGACTCGCGTCTCAGCAAGGTTGCGGAGATGTACACGTGGAAGCTTTGGCAGTCGATCACTGGATGGAGGTGGTGGAAGGTCACTTTCGGATACAGGCCACCATCCACGTCGACACGCGTCACAGTCACAGTTCATATCAAGTCGACGAGCCCCCATCACGGCGAAATGGGGGATCTTACGAACTGTATCGCTCCGTACTGTAAGGTATCAGGATGAGGATACGATGTACCTACATATTGTAGTTGGTTGGTGCATGATGGCTGGAGCAAGCTGCAGAGCCTGAGGCTGGGTGTTTATGCCACCCACAACACACCAACTCACACTATCTGAGATTGCCAGCACAAGATGCTTCGGCACGTCGCCGGACAACTGGCTGCTCAAACTAGCGAAAGTGTGCGACGCTCTGAGAATTCTGTTTCGGCGGCTGCGGTCTATTTCGCTCCGGCTCGTTTCAGGTCGTGGCGCGTGGATCATCCGCCACCCAAATGATCGCTCCAGCTTCGAGGAGTGAGGTGCTCCGAATAACTCCCAACAAATTCTGGTCGTGGAGACACGACCGTAAATGCGTGCTCAAATAATTGGAAACCGCTTGCGTGCCTCCGCGAGGATTCCACAGACCGCTGGCGTGAGGTTGCGATCTACAGTACAGATCTAATTCCCTCGGAACACCCTCCAGGCAGAAAAATTCCCATCCAATTGAGCATGCTTGCGAGCGGTTTCTGATCGTCTTCAAAGGAATGCAACTCGTTGCCCCGTATCAGGACCGGGCAAATGAAAATTCTCGCCGAGCTAACAAGCACTTCGCGGGCCTCTCGAAATTTCGTCCGTGCTAACAAGACCGGTCGCAAACCAACCATTCACACTCTCCCCATCCGACATGGGAATACAGTAGGTGGCTCTTGCAGGACCTTTCGGAGGCTCCTTGGCCGCGGGAAATCCTGCCAAAAGCTCAACTTGAAAACGGGCGCAAGCTCCTTGTGGGAAGCTGCTTGAGGTTGAAGATGTCACCATTACTCTAGTGCCGTACACCTATACACCGGGTTTTTATCATAAATTTTCCATCTCCCCTCTCGGTCAAGGGAGGCTTCCTCCCGATCATGGCTCCATTCTGCCTGGGGAGGGCTGCCCAATTCGAGGCACACAAAGAGGATGGGGCGGGGAAGGGCTCGAGGCTTGCAAAGCAGCCAATCCGTTCGACCGCGTCGGGCGTGACACGGCGTCATCACATTCGCGAGCCAATCACCTCGCAGAGCCAGGCGATGACCAGTGCCTCCTAGCTAATCGAACAAAGACGAGCGGCTTTTCTCTCTTCGGGTCGAGGCTCGCCCCCACGTCCTCGGCCACGGCTGTGTCCGCGAAGCGGCGGCAGAGCCGTGTGCCTTGCCGCCGACGGCTCGCGGCGTCGGGCCCATTCCTTGTTTTACTCAACAAGTGGCGCCGAGCCAGCTGGAGGAGTCGCCAACTCGCCCACCAAGACTCACCTCAGTCTCGATCCATTCGTGGGTCGTTTCCCATTCCCGAATTTGTGCCGTTCGAGTCGGAGCCATGTACTCGGCCAACGAAGACAACAGCAAGGCCGCGCTGGCCTTCATCCTCAACCCGACCGCGGACGCCGAAAGGAACCAGGCCTCGTGCACGTCGCCAGCGCTCTACGGCGGCATGGGCGTGCCGTCGTCCCTGTCCCCCGCCCGCAAGACGCCCAGCTCCCCGTCAGACGACGCCTCGATGACCAGCGAGGAAGAACGCGACGACGAGCACCCGTTCTTGATCCACGGCCGCAGTCTGCTCTCAGAGTCGACGCTCATGGACACGCAGGTGAGCCGTCTGCTCGCGCTCGACCTCCACCACAACGGCAAGATGCGTGTGCGCAAGTCGGCGATCTGCTCGCACGCCGACTGCCCGCGCGCCGCCGTGTCGCGCGGTCGCTGCGTGCGCCATGGCGGCGGCTCGCGTTGCACGTTCCCCAACTGCACGCACGGCGCGCGCCTTTACAACCGGTGCTTTCACCACGGCGGCTGCAAGATCTGCAAGGTCGACGGCTGCACGAGCAAGGCCAAGCGCTACGGCTACTGCTGGTCCCACGGCGGCGGCCACATCTGCGACGCGCCCGACTGCTCCAAGGTCGCGGCGCCTGGCGGTTTCTGCTGGGCCCATGGCGGCGGCAACCGCTGCCGCGTCGAGGGCTGCAACCGCCGCTCGTACCAGAAGCACGATTACTACTGCAAGCAGCACACCGGTGCCGACGGCGAGGCCTCGCAGTAGATAGACATGCATGAGAGAGAGAGAGAGAGAGAGAGAGGAGCCCGCAGCATAGAGTAATTTATTAGAGGCCATCTACCACGCATGTTCCCATGACGCACGCATGTTCTCCCTGGATCGCCTTGTCGTCATCTAGATTCACCCAGCGTTGGCGTGCCGTCAACGTGTCCCTGAGGCCTATGTTGGCGCCGCGCGATTGCTCCGCATGAATCCTCAGCGACATGGCCACATGGTGGACGATTACTCGCCTTACGAATCCTTTTGGGCCACGCTGCAATGTGGTTGGTCCACACCCCTCGTCCGTCCGGTCCACAGAGAGTCGTCCGGTGCTTCGGCGACGACCGGTGCATCACCATCGCGCTTCGCCATTGATGCGACCGACGTGGCTGCGCGACCGCGTCATCTGATTGGCTCATGAGTTGTCAGATGACTTGATGAATGTAGGTCGACATGTCAAATCTATCCGGTGATGTCCAAACTATTAACGAAAATAGTCGTAACCAATGTGGATCGAGTGTACCCTTCGTCCCTTATGTGGTCCACTCTGAATAAGGGCGCCTTTCATGACGTGCCCGTTCACAGACAGGTGTCTGCACGTGAATCGCCTACAGAATCTCGAGCACCAAACGCCAGCGTTGGTGGGCCAACGAATTGAACGCCAACGCCCTCGAGATTCTTCCGTTGACTTTCTGCCATGACCAAGGGAAAGGATGAGAAGAAGACCAAGTCGTCACTGGCGTCGCTGACGCTGCCCCCGCAGGACGAGGGCGAAGAGCATGAGCGAGTCTTGCTGCTGGACAAGGAGCGCGGCCCAACGGCCATGGAGGAGGCCAACGCGATTTGGAGCATGGGCTGGAAGGTCTCGCTCGCGACCTTTTGCCGCATCTCGCTCTCGACCATCAGCACGGCGTTCCTTGGCCACCTCGGCTCCAACGAACTCGCCGCCAGTGCGCTCGCCGGTATCTGGACCAACGGCGTCCAGATCGTGATCTACGGCTTCGCGATCTCGATTTGCACGCTATGTGGTCAGGCGTACGGCGCGAAGAACTACGAGCTCGTCGGTATCTGGCTGCAGTTCGGACTGATAATGCTCTCGCTATTGTCGATCCCGGTGATGGTCTCCTTCTTCTACGTGGACCGCATCCTTAGCTTCGTCACGGACGATCAGGTCGTGCTGAGTCTCGCAGACACGTACGCGCGATACATCACGCCTACCGTGCTGCCCCAGGCAGTCTACTGCGCCTTGCGCCAGTACCTTCAAGCCCAAGAAATCGTCATGCCGGCGACGATTATCTCCGTGCTCAGTGTTGGTGTGTGTCTCATGAGCAACTACGTACTCATCTACGGCGTCGGTTCGATTCCTGGTCTTGGTTTCATCGGCTCCCCGATCGCGCAGTGTGTTGCGTCTTTCTTCCAACCCTTCGCACTTTGGGTGTATGCGTTTTGGTACAAAGGATACCACAAGAAGACTTGGTATGGCTTCCGCATTGAGGAGTGCTTGCACTGGGATCGCATCAAACTGTTCTCTTCACTCTCCCTCGGCATGACACTGAACATGGCACTCGACGAGTGGGTCTACAACGCCATTTCCTCGATTGCAGGCAACCTTGGACCAGTCAACCTCGCGGCCAACAGCGTCATGTTCAATCTGTGGGGTCTCATCTTCGGTGTGTACTGGGGAATGGGACTTCCTACTCAAGTTCGAGCTGCGAACTTCCTTGGAGCCAACCGTCCAGAGCTTGCTCAGCAGACACTCCGTGTTGGATTCGTTCTTGGTGCGATCGCTGCCGGAATTTCGGCGTGCATCGTTTACTTCTCCCGCGCCAAGATCATCTTGTTCTTTACACCAGACCCGGTCGTTGCTGGTGTGATCGAGCACACCCTGCCGGTGTTTTGCACGGCAGTCTTTGTTTCAGGCCTCCACATGATCCTCGCGGCGGTCGTAGAGGCAATGTCGCTTGCCTCAACGCTCGTGTGCATTACCGCAACTGGATCGTGGCTGGTGATGCTACCCACATCGTATGCTCTCGGTATCTCTCTCAAACAAGGTCTCCGAGGCCTCTGGTGGGGCAGCGTGTGCGGCGAGACCACCAAGTTTGCTCTCATGACGGGAGCGCTGTGCCGTATTGACTGGAAGGAGATGGCGCTGCGTGCCGTGCGTCAGTCGGAAGGCCAGGTACTGGATGAGCAGGAGATGGAGGAGGACGTTTCGATGCGATCGTCCTTCGTTGGAGCCACGACTCCCAACATGGTTGGCATGAGCCCCGTCGTCACGGGTCTCTCGACTCCTAAGCACGCCCACCACATTCGGAATCGCGACATCGAGACCGGGAAGCCTGGCAAAGAGCGTAGTGTCTCGTATGGAGGTGTCTAGATTTTGGCCAAGTCCTGACAACAACAGGATCGGAGTTTTTCATGAAATCCTTTCTAAACATTCAGGAAACAACTACCGTTGCCAATTCGAATAGAGGTACTGCCCAACTGGATCGCGTCTCTTCAGAAAAATCGAAGGAGTGTAAACTGTGGAAGGAGTCTAACGTGCAGAACACCGTTCGCAGAGAAGCGGTGGGTCTAACTGTGGCTGGTTCTAAAAGCAGAGCACCGCGAAGGTAAAGCCCGACCATGTACGTCACGCGGCACCTGCTGCGCGCGTCGCTCGAGGAGACGACGGCCGTCAAGTGCGAGCCGAAGGAGGAGCCTATGAGTCCGCGCAAGCGCCGGCCACTGCTGCAGACCGAGCGCGCGCGCGACACCAACGCCAAGTCTAACGGCTCCAACAAGTCTAAACCCAAGTCTGGAGATTGCGTCAGCATCAGCAAGAAGGCCGGTGGCAAGGGTGAGCCTCTGCGTGGGCTCGGGCTGCTTCTGGACGCACAAGACACGCAGAATCGGTGGTGCGAGGCCAAGGTCATGCGTTTAAACACTGCCGAGAAGAAGGTGTTTATCCATTACGTCGGCTGGAACTCCCGCTATGACTGCTGGCTGCAGGGTGAGTGCCTCGCGGCCCATGGCAGCCACTCGGACGCCAAACCCTCGCCGGGCAAGAGCTGGAACGGCAAGGACTCGCTGTTCGCGCCATCGAATGGGGCGAAAGAGAGCAAGAAACAAAGTGTGATTAAAGTGGAACCGGCGGCGCCGAAGAAGAGCAAGAAGCGACCGGCAGAGGACGAACCGGCGAAAGTCGCGACGAAGGTGCCCAAGGTGTCTCCAGCGGTGAAAAAGACGTCGACCAAGCGTCCAGTGCCAGTAGCGAAGATCAAGGTCGGCGTGGATGCTGTTGATGAGGAGAGCGAACGCAAATCTCGACGGGGGGGCAAGGACAAGATTGACCTTGAGCTGGAGATGGAAGTCCGCGCCGAGACGACCAAGACTGCGGCGAAAGAACCGAAGATAAAGTCGCCAGCGAAGCGCAGCAGATCGACTCCTGCGAGCAAGGCGGCTCCTCCGCCTCAGATCGTTACTACTGCGAAGTCTCCGTCGGCTGCTGCGACTCGCAAACCGTCGCCACGACGACCTGTCGACATGACAGAGAAGGAGGGCAAGAGCGAGTCCGATGAGCCTATGGTCACGCCGTCTTACTCGCCAACGGTTGGTATGTTCGAGCTGCGGAAAAGCGCTCGAGCTTCGCTCGTAGCTCGAAATGCTGGCAAAAAGAAGCGCAAGTCAGCGGAAGACGACGACAGCGACGAGGATTATCATGAGGAAGAAGAGGAAGAAGAGGAGGAAGAAGATGATGATGACGAAGAAGACGAAGTGGACGAGTCCGATGATGAACTACAAGTGCGACGATCGAGCAGCTCCGGCGGCAAAACAAGACGGCCGTCGTCGTCTTCCTCGTCTGCTCCTCGGCGAAGCAGCTCTGGTTTGATCACTCAATGGCAGACGGACCCGGCATACTCTGCCACGCGAGAGAGGCTCTCGAATATCTTCCGTCAGCGCTTGCTGCAGCGAGGTGACATCAGCGCCGCATTCCAAGGCTCTTTCCAACAGGCAATGTCTGGATCAAGTGCAGCGTCCACTCCACGAACACAAGTTGATGAAGATGACGAGGAAGACGGGACTGGAGCTGAAGAGTCAAAAGAGCCAAAGAAGAAGAAACCCAAGAAGACACCCACGATGAGCGAGGAAGAGAAAGCTGCGGCAGCGAGATACTACTACGCACAGCATTACTATCAGCTGCAGGCCTACCAGTACCATCAATACCTCTATCACCAAGCATTGATGGCGCAGCAACTAGAGCACCATCGAGCAGCTGCGCTTGCTGCTGAGAAAGAGAGCGAGGTTGAAGAAGAAGGAAAGGCCAACGAGGATGGTAACGCCGACGACGAAGACAAGGCCATGTCTGCCAAGGCGTCTTCGCAGCCAGTGACCGGATCTGCTGAGTCGGATGAACCAGTAATGAATGGCGGGATCATTGATCCTCGATTCATCCACGCTCGGATGGATGCGTTAGAGGAGCAAAAACGCATCCGGCAGGAACTGTACATGCAACACTACAACCAAGCAACAGAGCGAAATCTGCAGATTCTTGCGTCGGGCCCTGAATATCTGAAACACGGAGCGGGTGTATGGCGAGACCAACTCCAGAAGAGTCAGCAGCCGAAATCAAATGAAGTGGACGATGACTCGAGTTCTTCGGCTGCCGAAGAGACCAAAGAGATGGATGATCTCGAAGAGAAACGGTCTGCGAACATGCCCGTAAACTTAGCAGAGAAGGACGACGAAGCTCGGCTAGTTGAGGACACCTCGAATCCAAGTGATACCGCTGTCACTTCGCCGCACTCGGCTACACCGGAGGCAACGCCTGAAGTGGTTGACCAAAGAGCTTCCTTGGATCATTCTAGAGTGTCTCCGAGCAGCCCGGACGGGAGCTCCGACTCTGGCTCTGACCCAGTCCATCAGGAACCGAAAAAGACAGCAACTCTGAGTCCCAGGCCCACTCGACCCAAGGCAGAAGCAGTTCTGTACGAGCTCGTGCTGTGAAGTTTGTTGGATGTGGCCATCCCTTTTGTACTGTATTATTTGCTTGACTGCCACCACAAAAACAAAACTTGTCATTTGATTACACAAAATCTCCGCGAGTTTGATGTTGCCTCACTCTGGCTCATATAATTAATTTACTAAAACAGGAGCTGGAAGGCTGTGCACACGGCGGCTATCAGCAGAGATCCGCCTGCAGCGACAAGCGTGGTTGCTCCCGATGTGCTGCTGACTTCAACATTTCCGTTGCTGTCGCTCGAGTTGGGAGTGAGTCCGAGTCCACCGAGCTTCATAAGCTCTCGCTTCTTGACGTCGATGATAACGTCTACGCTGTCGCCTACAGAACTGAAGTCACCGCTGCCTGAGGTCGACCCATTCTTGGATGTGCCGAGGCTCTTGATTTGGACCTTGAGGTCTGGAAGCTTGGCGATCGCAGCCTCGAGCTCAGCCGCAAGCTGCTTTGCATCCCGCACGTCGCACTGGTGAAGAATGTCGTCGGCGAGTCGAGGAACGTTGCGCGTGACAGACGCCGCCTGTGAGCAGCAGTCAGGGAGGTTCTCCATGGCCTGAATGAGCGCCTTAACACAGTTGTCGGACGCACAGACTCTGTCAGCGTTTGCGTCCTGTAGGTAGTCCTCGTTGATGAAACTCGCGAGCGCGTCCGCCGAAGATGAGCTCGAGGTTGAGAGCTTGAGGTCCAAGGCGCACGCCTGGAAGAGCGCCTTGTTGGCCTCCACAAGCGAGCTGAGCTCGCCCTGTTGTGACTGCGAACAGAGCGTCGCGCTAGCGCCGCCCACAGAGGCGACAAGCGCCATCGCGCACCATAGTGTCGTCCGTCGCAGGCTTCGTCGTCGGCTGGCAACGGGCATATTCGCTAGCTGTTCGACTGACGGCGGAATGAGAATTGGGACGGGAAAACGGTTCTGAAAACGGTGCGTCCTTCGGGCGAGAACAGTGCTCTCCCCGAGAATCACCTTGCGCTGTCGGTTGAGTCGACCGGCGTCGACGGCGAACGGATTCCAACTGAGGGCGAGTCAGATCGAACGAGCGATGGAAGGCGACGGCCGTCGCATTGTGCCTTCGCTTTTCGACAATTGAGGCCCGTCTTTGTTACTTGAGCTCATCATTAACAGTGAGCAGATGGGGCATTCCATCACTTTGTCCACCCAAACGACGTCTCTGCCACACAAATTAGCTCTCTTAACTGTCAAAATAGAATCGCGGGAAGTGACGTGCCACACTAATTGTTGGATAGGATACGCCCCTAACCGCGCTTGCACGCAAACGGAAACGTTGAACCAGGTGGGGTCGTCCAGCGACGGTCCGCCCCAGAGCGCTGCAATTCACAATACCAGGTGGTGTCCACCTCGAACACCCTTCTTCATATAGGGCCTTGCAGCATCTATGGACACGCATCCTTTTGCTATTCACCCTTTTCTGTGAAAGCATTCTCGGATGGTCTGACAAGCTGTCAACTGTTGGACAAATTGCACACACAGCCTTGCCCTTCCCCTACATCCTCCCTTTCTGCCGCTCTTCCCAATTGGCCTCTCCATTCGTCACCTCCTTCCTTGAGACTAAGCTAATCGTCTTCTTTCTTCGCTCTTCCACCCAATCACCCAAACACCCAACAAATGTGTCCTCCCCCTCCATCACGAAAAGTCGGGAACGACCTCCCTCCTCCCTCATGTTGAAGTGGACCACGCCATTTCTGCCCGAGGCTCTGACGCGAATGACGGAAACCTCGACCTGCCCTGCAGCATGGACCGCTTCCTCTCGCGCTCGCTCGACGGGGAGGCCGAGTGGACGGCGACGCCGCGTCGCCGCCGCGTGGAAACGATCTACGACGATGACGACGACGACGACCAGACGCTCGGTGGCTTCATCGTCCCCGACAGCGACGGCGACGAAGAGGACGACGCGAGCGACGACGACAACCTCAGCGACGCCGCCGAGGAAGCCGAGGAGGACGACGCCTTCGACCGGCCGCTCAACCGCCCGCGGCGCGCGACTAGCGACAAGCCCAAGCGCAAGCGAGCCGACGGCGAGTCGACGCCGCGCCGCAACCGCACGCGCCGTCGCGAGCTCGCGGCCATCCGTCCAGACGACGACCTGGACGACCCGACGCGGCGCGCGCGAGAGGCCGAGAAGGAGCGCGCGGCGCTCGCACTGTTTGAGGACGATGAGCTCGACGCCGAGAACAACGCGGCGCTGCCGGAGGAGCTCGAGGAGCAGTCACCGCCGCTCGTGTGCTTGAACCCAAAGAAAGAGAACAACCAGCCGCCCGAAGGAAAGCTCGGTGCGCTCGACCAGCCCATCTTCGTGCATCCGGCGATCTCGGGCAAGCTCAAGAAGCACCAGATCAAGGGCGCACAGTTCCTGTGGTCCCATGTGGCGCCCGAGCCGACGGGTTTTGGGTGCGTGCTCGCAGACTTTATGGGCCTTGGTAAGACGCTGCAGGTCATCACGGTCGTGCAAGCTTTTCTCGCCATGAAGAGACGCAGCGAGGACGGCGAGCTGCGCAACCGCCACAAGCACGTGCTGATCCTGGCGCCGACCATTTGCGTGCGCAACTGGGAGGCCGAGGTCGTCAAGTGGCTCGGCAAGAAGGACGCGCGCAAACTCGGCGTGTTCACGCTCGAGTCGAGCCGCGAGAAGAAGATGAGCGACCGCGTGCACGTCGTCAAGAACTGGCACAAGCGCGGTGGACTGCTCATCATGGGGTACGAGCTCTACCGCATTCTCGTGCTACAGTCGAGCGGAGAAGAAAAGATCGCGGCAGGCAACTCCAAGGTCGCACACCTCATTCGAGAAGTGTACCAGTGCCTCAGTGACCCAGGACCTGACCTCATGGTGCTCGACGAAGGCCACCGTGTGCGTGACCACAAATCGAAGTTGGTCAAGGCGCTCAAGCACGTCAAGACCCCACGGCGCATCATTCTCACTGGTTATCCGCTGCAGAATCACCTGGAAGAGTACTGGACCATGGTCAACTTTGCGCGGCCTGACTATCTTGGGTCGCTCGAGGATTTTAAGAACCGGTTCGTGCACCCAATCGAGAACGGGCAGTGTATCGACAGTACCGAGAGCGACCGCAAGCTAGCTCGACAAAGAGCATTCATCCTCACAACTGAGCTAAAAACCCTCGTGCTGCGTCGCGACCAGGAGTTTCTGTTCAAGCAACTGCCACCCAAGAAAGAATGGGTGCTACTGTGCAAGCTTGCTGAACCGCAGGCGACGCTCTACCGTCGCTTCCTCGAGTGTGGCGTACCAACACGACCCGATAGCGGCAAGGTAGACGTGCTTGGAGGGTACCATATCTCGCTCGCGATTTCCAACCACCCGGACGTTCTTCAAGAAACCTACCTCCAACTTGAAGAGGCACTTCGCAAAGGTACGCTTGGGAAGGGATTGAAGAAGTCAAGAGCTCGAGCCGCCGATGAAGAGGAAGACGAAGACCTGCTCCGGTACTTGGCAGTGGATTTCGGTCGCGCGAACACAGCAGCAGCTTCCCGTCGCCAATCAGAAGGACTTTCGGATGAAGATAGCGATACCCTGCTGGATGCGTTAAATGCCCCGGCTGGATCGAGTCGTGCGTCAAGTCGAGACTCTTCGCCGATGCAACATCGACTTTCCTTTGCTAAAAACTTCATGCGCCAATATGTTTCTGACATGCTCAAGTCGAGCGGCAAGATGCAGCTACTGATGGAGATTTTGCGTGAATGCAAATCCATCAATGATCGTGTGATTCTGTTCTCACAGAGCATACCGACCCTGAACACGATTGAGAAAATGATTCATCAGAGTAATCGCCGAGAAAAACGCCACGCAGACCGTATCTCATACCTTCGCATTGACGGTAGTACTCCTCAGCAAGAACGGTTCCGGATGATCGGTCAGTTCAATGACTGGGAGGAGGATGCGGATCTGATTATGATTTCGACCAAGGCTGGCGGTGAAGGTGTGAACTTGTGTGCAGGCAACCGTATTATTATCTTCGATGTGTGCTGGAATCCTTGCAATGACTCTCAGTCAATGTGTCGCTCCTACCGCTTCGGCCAGGTCAAGCCGGTGTTCGTTTATCGATTCGTGAGTGCCGGCACAATGGAAAAGAAGGTGTACGATTTGCAGATTCGAAAAGAAGGCGTCGCAAAACGTATTGTCGACGAGAAGGCTCTCGAGAGGAAGTTTAAGACGGCTGATTTACAGAACTATTTCAACATGGAGGACTTCGAACAAGCCATGCAGCAGCAGTCTGCTGTGCTCGCACCTCTCACAAAGGAAAAGGCGGCATCCAGCGACGCCGAGGGATCAACAAGCTCGGACGAAGACGTGTCGATCATCACTGGACCCATTATCCCTCAGTCTTCGGCACCCGGTGGAGATCATATCTTGCAAAAAGTACTGAACAAGATGTACGACGAGCGCCACGACTGGGTCCTGGAATGGTTCGAGCAGGAATCTATGTTTGAGGAGACTTTGGATGACGCCTGCAGCATTGCCGAGCAGGAAGAGATCACGTCGAGCTACACTTACATCAAAGCGCTACGCAATCTCAAGCTGGACGACTACGCATTCGGAATTAATCGGGAGAAAGTTCTTGTCGTGCCGTGTGCGCAGTGTCGCGTTCCGAACAACGTGTATCCAGAAGAGTTGACGAAGGTTCCTGTCCCGAAATACGTTGAGTGTCGTTATTGCAGGCGTCCGACACCAACTGCAGGTGCGTTATCACAGGCCGAGATACAGGCCAATGCGGCGGCAAACGGTGGCATGCCCGGTTTGGGTGGACGAGGTTACTTGCCGTACAACACGTCTGTTATGACGGGTAACGTGCCGACCCAAATCGATACAGGGGCCGCGGCGAACGGCCTAGGCGTCCCAGCTGCTACTCTTAGTGGGCTAGCACCACACATTCAAGCACTTGCAGCCCAGCAGCAGCAACAGCAGCAGCAACGACTCGCGCTACTAGAGCAGCAACGGCAACTGACAATAAACGAACAGCTTCGACGTCAGCGCGAGCAACAAATTCGCGAACGTACCAAGAAGCTCCTAGAGAGGAAGACGTGGAAACTGGCGGATCGCAACCTGCTCGTGCTCCGCAGAGGCATCCAAAGGGTGCAGGATCTTAAGAGCTTGGCCCAAGAGTGTGGTGCGTCGATTGCAATCGAACTCAATCCGCAGCTTACGGACATTGTGAGCGGCTTGAGCGAGGCAGAAACGCTGGGCTGGCTCAAGATTAAGAAACTGCCACGAGATGTCGAACTTCACGATGAAGCGTGGTTACGCAACGAGATCGCCAAGGAGAAGGGCTTGGCTCCGGTGACGACCACTCCGGCAAATGCCAGCTCTCCTTCAGTCGCGACCGAGACTGGGAACACGTCGCCTGAGACTGTGAGTTCGGTAGGCGCAGATACCAGCCATGACACGATCGCGATTGAGCTCTTGGACTCGGATGATGATGATGATGGAGACGTGATTATGACGCCTGCGCCAGCTCAAACCGCCTCCTCCCAGACGAATCAGGACGACGATGATGACGACATTGTCGAGATTTTGTGAAAGCAGTTCGGGTCTTTTCTAATGCCTAATCTATTCCTCAGTTTTGACTTGCGAAGGTGATCCCGTCGGGATCACCGATGGTTTGTTTGGAGGTGAGTGATGCTCAACAACTCTGGACGACTGCTGTAGATTTTTGTTGCTAAGCATGCATTCCACCTTGAAGTGTCCGCGATGAGTACCCAGCACGAGACCACGCCTGTCCACGCCCGAGCATCATGGCTTACGAGATCTGGGGTCCACCACGGATTATCGGCCAATTGGAAGACGGACATTGATCCTGAGTGTAGCCATCTTGACTGTCTCCACCCGAAGAGACGTCTCGGACATTGACTCACCAAGGGGACGTGGACAA
The DNA here is from genome assembly GCA_023335855.1 of Pythium scleroteichum. Lineage (NCBI taxonomy): Eukaryota > Oomycota > Peronosporomycetes > Pythiales > Pythiaceae > Pythium > Pythium scleroteichum. The sequence goes on from JAADVR010000719.1 coordinate 15,867, forward strand.
TTATACCAGCACCATTCTCAAACCCACCAGCTCCAGCTCAAACCTCAGCACAAAACAAGCGCTCACTCATATCCAAGATGCCAGCCACGGTCGATCCCTCCGCCCGTCTACTCGTCACTGGTGCCTCCGGTCAGCTTGGACAGCTCGTCATCAAGCACCTGCTTGACTCGGTCCACGTAGACCCCAGTCGCATTATCGCTGGGTCGCGCAGTCCGGAGAAACTCCAGAGTCTCGCGGACCGTGGCGTGCTCACGCGTCGTCTCGACTTCGACGATGCTGAATCCGTCGAAGCAGCTGCTCAAGGTGTCGAACGAGTGCTGCTGATCAGTGGCAACAACATTTTGAACCGTCTGCCCGGACACAAGACAGCGGTCACAGCTCTGGTCGCGGCGGGGGTCAAGCACATCCTCTACACATCGCTCCACAACGTGGAGAACTCGATCGCGTTCATCAGCGGCGACCACAAGGCCACAGAGCAGTGTATTCGCGAGAGCAAAGTCCCGGGATACACGTTCCTGCGTAATGGCATCTACTTTGACAACGATGTGGGCCTCATTCTTGGGGCCAAGAACACGAGCAAGTGGCTCACTGGCGCCAAGGACGGGAAAATTGCCACCATCTCGCGCGACGACCTCGCGTACGCCAACGCCTTGGCGCTCGCGAGCGATAACTACGAGAACCAGATCTACGAGCTTTCAGGAAGTGTTGGCCTCTCAGTTTATGAAATCGTCGCGAACGTTAGCGAGGTCGTGGGCAAGGATATCGAAGTAGTTCAAGTATCTACGGACGAGCTGGCCAAGCGGCTCTCGGCGGCCCGAGACCTTTCGGAAGTCGTGACTAAGGCGTTGGTGACTCTCCAGGATAACACTGCTGCCGGCCTCGGTGGGCCCCTGGCCGAAGACTTCAAGCTGCTGACGGGTCGCGATCCGCAGCCACACAAGGAGTGGCTCGAGGCTAACAAGGCACTCTTCGCGTAAAAGATATGCAGCCAAATGAGTGAGTAGTGAGGCTTTTGGATCCCTGTGACGCACGCACATGCATTGGATGGACAGCAAGCTAAAGCCTGAAACAAAACCTGCACAAGGAGAGACAACTGCAGTCTTTTTTTTTATGATTTGTGACCTGTGTGCTCAGTGGATCTCTGCGCCGCGTTAGGACGACGACTGTGTCATTAGTTTCGATGTCTAAAACGACTCGAGGATCGGCTTGACCGACTCAAGCCACTCGACGTGGGAGATCGAGTCTCGACCAACGAGATCTTTGAAGTGGTTACCAAGTGGGACGGTATGGCCCCCTTGGACTGGGCCACGTCGAAGGACGCCACAATGTTGGCAACAACCTCAGGAAGGCCTGCAGCGGTCACCATACCTTGGGCAAGAGCCTCCGGCGATACCTGAATGACCTCGATCGGCTTGCCAATCACCTTGCTCACGCCCGGCTATAGGGTTCATTAATTGCGATCCAATAGACCTCACCTTCAAGTCAAGTCACCTTGCTCACGTTCGCCACGCTCTCATCGGTGGTGAGACCCACGGACCCGGAGAGCTCGTAGATTTGGTTCTCGTAGTTGTTACTGGCAAGCGCGGTGGCGTTGGCCAGAGCGAGGTCGTCACGCGAGGTGGCTCCGAGTTTGCCGCCTTGGCGGCCGAGTACCACTTGCCGCTGTGTTTGGCACCACCCGGAGAATCCTTTACAGATCCCAGTGTGATCTACAGATCACACTTTCGATACAAACTCCAAAAGAGAAATCTGATAAATATCTGAGTAGATCTCGGTCTGCTAAACCAGTAGGTTTTGTCAATA